>WNYA01000177.1:94938-241612 GCA_019512145.1 Engystomops pustulosus | reverse complement strand
TCCAGCGCTGCAGGCTGTTAATGCTAAACCACCCGAGCCACCAACACGCCATTTTTTATAAGTTGGCCTTTTGGATAAACTCTTTTGGATGGGTTTTGAGTTAATTGCGTGCTGTTGCGTTAATTAATTTGTTTCACGTCTGTACTTTTCTGGGTGTGTGACGATGTAGTTGGGTGGCTAGGCGATAAGGCTTTTTATGGTGGTGGCTTCTTCTATGAAGTGATGGTGGTTTATTCGGAAGGACTTGTTTCAGATATTGCTATTCCGCACTATAGGGTCAGTGTTTTTCTAATATTGTTTTGATCTCCTTTTTGTGTAGTTGTTGTGGACTCTCTATGGTGTTTCCTTTAACAACTGTTAACATGGCCGACCTTTCTATCTCGTGGTGTATGTCTTTCTTTTTACATTTGCAGGCCACCTATTCTTCTCACAGTTGGTGTTACTATTGGTTTACGTCTTTCAGGGTCTCTTTCTTTCCGGTTATTGGCATTCGCACTGCGTTCTCTTTCTTCACTGTATTTTATCATTGATCATTTATAATGGAGTTGATATACTGTTATATTTTGTTTTTTTTGCGATTATGACTACCAATGTTATCACACATCTCGTTATGTATCCTTGTATGATCTGCATTGTGTTTTTGTTCTTTATATGTTAGTGTTAGCCTTGTTACTCGATACACGGTTTGATTTTTTGTTCGTGTGAGGGTAGTGTCCACACCGTGGGAAGGGGGTTGTGGAGTGAGGGAGGTGAGAGCGGGTTTGGTGTTTTGTGATTGGCGTTTGGGGGTTCTGGTTTATTATGGGTGTTTATTTTGGTGGAGTTTTCTGATTTGGGTTATCTTCGTTTTTTTTAAGGTATTTTTTTTATTTTTTTTTGTTTTTTTCTCACGCTTTTTTTTTTCTTACTGCTTTCTTATTAAGTTAGTCTAGATGTATGTTGAAGATCATTCTTGTGTCTAATGTGGAGTCTTTAGTTTTTGAACACAGGATCATTTAAATTTGTTAGATTTCAATAGAACTACATTTGTTGATTGGAAGTAGGATGCAGATTGTTTGTTTCCTTATTTACTATTCTTACTAACTTTTATTTTGCAGTAAGATATTTTTTTATCTTTTATAGTAGGTTGACATTTCGCGTGACGTTCCAGTCTTGGTGACAGTTTGTCTCTGCGCTGGTTATGTTCGGGTTTTTTTTATTTTTTTTTTTTTTTTTTTTTTTTTCCGGTGTGTTTGATCATAAGGCTTAGTTGGTTGCCTTGCTGTATTCGTGTTGTTCTCACCAGGGTTTGGCGCTGTTCTTTTTTTGTTCGTTCTTGTTTTAATTTTGAAAAAGTTCAATTTCGAACGCTGTGCTTCAAGTTTTTTATTTGTTTAACCTTGGTTCCTTTTATTTTTCACTTTGGTTTTTGAATTTTTGGTTGTATTGTAATGTGGTCATTTTTTTTTTTTGTATTGCTATATGATGCTTTGACTACTTTTTGTTGGTTTTTTTTTTATTATTTGAATGTTTGGCTGTTTTTTCTGAATTTCTAGTCTGGTGTGTTTTTTAGCTGTTTACTGTACATACTTTGACTTTTTTTTTTTTTTACTCTTGTTCTTGGTTTATTTTCTCCTGTAGTATTTTTTTTTATTTTTTTTTTTTTTTCCTGTGTTGTTTCATTGTCCTCAGGATTGTCTTGATGTCGCCTATTTCTATTATTTTCGTATTCACTTTTGTTGTTCGTCCAAAATTCCTTGTTTTTTGGGTTTTTTTTTGTGCACTTACATTGCGGGTATATTTTTATTGTGTCTTTTTGGTTCTTCTATTCATAATCGTTTGAGATGATATTGTTAGTTTGTTCTGGTTTTTGGTTTTGCTTTTTATTTTGTTACTATCTTGTTTGGGGTAATTGTTGGGTTGATTTTGATGGGTAATAATGCGAATTATGCGTGTGCATTTTTTATGTTTAGGTATCAATGATACTTCTTTTGATTTCTTCAATTTAAGATTATTACGACATACATGTTGAATCAATTTGGCTTGCGAGTAGTCTTTTTCCTCATGTGATATTGCAATTTTGTGGCTCATTTTTTATTTTTTTTGATTTTGGTAGACGTAGTCTTACTTTCCTATTTTCAAGAGCGACGTGTTGAAATGTTTGCTTATTTTCGTTAATACGTATTGGTTGTTTTATTTGCCTGAGTTCTTTTATTTTTTAGTGTGCTGGCTCAGTCTCTATTATTTATTATCCTTTCTGTTTTGCTCTTGTTTTATTGATAATGGGTGAATTTAGCATTTTCTAGTTTTATTTTATTCGTTTGCATATATTATCTGTTATTTTATCATTATTTAGGATTTGCCTTAGTTAGACAGGTAAATCTGTATCTTTTATCTCTTTTTGTCTAGTTATCTAGTATTCATTTATAAAATTTTCATTTCAATTTATTATTTTTTGTACGGGAGTTGATTTTTTGTACTTCTTATTATACGCGAGTGCCATGTTTTTTAATGTTCTTTTTCTATTGGTGCACTTGTGTTGTAATTGTTTCTGTTGTACCTTTTTTGCCTTGTATTTCTATTTTGTTGCTTTCTTTACATTTGTTGTATATCTTTTGTTTGATCTTTGTTTTCACAGTTTTGTTCTTATTTTGTTTGGTTTTTATTACTGTTTTGGTTTTTTATTAATGTGTTTTTTTGCCTTTTTGATACATTTTTAGTTTAATATTGTATTTATTTTTTATATGATATCTTATTGTTCGGACTATTATATTTATTATCTTTACAGCCACACCTTTTGTGTTTGGTGTTTGTTTTGTTTTCTGTGTTTATGGTTTTGCAAGTTTGAGGGACCGTATGGTGGGGGGGGGGTGTAGGGATGGAGGGAGGGGTGAATAGTGTGGGAGGAGGAAAGTTGGGTGGTAATGTGTGTGTAAGTGCGTTAGGTCAGGGAGATTGTTAGTCTTTGTTTTCACGTTGATGGGTGTAGGGCGTTGTGGGTGGTGACCTTTACGTGTTTTGTTGATTTTCCTCTATATTTTTGTAAATGTCTATTTCTTGGCTTGTTTTTGTGTTTTCCAGGTTGTTCTATTGTTTTTTTGATATGTGTATCGATGTTAAGGATTTATTCCTTTTCTTTGTGTTGTACTCAGTTTTTTATGTGTCTTTTTCTGAGCAATTGATAGTGTGTATTGTGCTAAATGCAACCTATGATGTGCTTTGGTTTTTGCTTTACTTGTTTTTTTATCTTTTTTTCAGTTCATTTGGTATTTTATTGTATTATGTTGTGGATGTTGTTCTCATTTTATCTATTTGGTGTCTTTTTTAGTTTGCCAATGGATATCGTCTAATGTAGTCCAGGAGTTTTAAATGAAATGTTTTGTTTGATTTTGTTTGAGTGTGGTTTTATAGATTTATTAATGAGGTTATTTTTTTTTTTGTTGTTTTTTTGGGTGTGTTTTTTTTTGTTTTTTTTTGTTTTTTTTGGTTGTATTTTTTTTTTTTTTTTGATTTTTTTTTGTGCGTGTTTGTTGTTATTATTTTTCATTTTGGTTTTTGGTGTTTTGCAAAGCGCGCTTTTTGTTTTTTTGTTTGTCGTTCATGTTGATGACGTGCTATCATTATTTAAATTTCGTGGGTGTTTGTTGTTTTTGTGGGTTTTGTTATTTGTTTTTTTTTTGGTTGGGTGTTGGGTTGTTTTTTGTGGGTGTGTTTTGTTGTGTTGTGTATTATTTCTCTAGATATTTGTGAAATATCCCTGCGTGGTTTATTTTATTTTCTGTGAAAAAACCCTCGTCGGGTAATTTTGAATAAAATCCTGACGATTGGTTGTTTCGCAAAATGTTCTAGCACTCACATGGCACTGGGGATTGTGTTGGTTTGGAATTCTTTCTGCTGTTTTGCGGTCCTTTTATCGGCTAGATTTATTTTATGAGATTAAGTTTTAAGTATTATTGAGTATTTTTTTAGATTTTTTTTATATGCGACATCTCTAGTTGGATTTTTTCGGGTTTTAGTCGTCTTTTATATTCGACATTCTTTACTTTTGTATGTTGAATCTGTCCGGATACGTGTTAAGACTCTTGATTATCTCGTATGCAGGAATACTGCGCTGGATGCTCAGATTCTTCAGGTCCGGTTTGTAATATTGTTTTGGGGTTATAAATGAGTTCTCTTCTAATTTGGGAGCAAAGTAATGTAATTTATGGTTTTTGTATTGCCCTTGCTTAATTTTAAGATTTACCTAAATTGCATGACACTTTTTTATGTGGTGTTGTGTGCCAAGTTGGTCTTGGCAGATACTTATACTGTGGTTTCCATCGCTTTGATTTTTTTCCACTCTGTTTTGTTGTGGGGTTTTTTTTTTTGTAGATTGGTTTTTTTTGGTTTTTTCTCTTGACGTTCCGTCCGGATATAGTTTTCACCTGCTTTCTTACCTTGCATGTTGAGTGTCATTTGATCTTTTTTGCTGTGCAACACTGTATTTTTCCGTGTTTTTTTTATTGTTATTTTGTCATCGCATTTTGGTTTTTTTTGTGTTTTTTTTTTGTTTTTTTTTTTTTCCTTTTTGTATTTTTTTAGTATTGTGGTTGTGGTGTTTTTTGTTTTTTTTTTACGAGTTTGTCGTCATATCGACTCTCTTCTACCCCCTTCACTCTTTTTCCTTGTAGTTTTTTTGACATTTGCTTTATATTGGATTCGTTTTGCGCTCAATGTAAGAAGAAGGGGAATGGAGGGTGGGGATTGCGTGGGGGGGGGGATGAAGTGGAGTTTGTGGGAGTGCAGTGTCGAGTTGGGAGGAGTGTTGGTTGGGGGTGGAGTTTTCTTTTTTTTTTTTTTTTTTCTTTTTATTTTTTTGGTTTTTTTTTATTTTTTTGTTTTTTTTTTGTTTTAGGTTTGGGCAATTCAACTTTTAATGTGGAGCATTAATTTACGTGATTTTATATGTTAACGATTAACCTCATGTCTTTTATTTCGATTTTTTTTTTTCCGCTGGTAGTCTTTTTGTTTTAGTGTTAGCAGAAAAAATTGTAATTACATTTTATAAGAATATTATAAATATAAATTCACAGTTGGTGTCTACCTCTATTTATTTTTTTGTTTGGGTTGAGCGTCCGTTTAGTTTGTTTTTTTTTTCTGGTTTCTTGGCCACGCTTACGTAATGTTTTTGTTGTAGTTTCTTGTGTGTCCATAGTTTTCTAGTGCTGGATGGGATTCCTGCAGTGGTTGTGGTTGTTTCTAGCGGCGGGTAGGGAGGAGAAACGGCGAGGAAGGGGTGGGAACGGAAGGGAAAAGGGGTGGTTTTCTTTTTTATTATTATTTTTTCGTTTTTTCTATTTTAATGATAATGGGATTTTTTTTGACACATATGGATTTTATTTTTTACTTTTTATATATATATTTTTTAAAATTATAAGTTTATTTTTTTTAGTATTGTATTTTTAAGTTGGTTTTGTTTCTATATAGATGTATGATTAATAATTCCATTTATTTAGTGAATTCTACTCAATTAGTGGGTTTCCCTATTCACACCAGTATATATATGGAATTAGTTTGTTTTTAAACATGTTTTTCTCCAAGCAGTACTTGTGTTTCATTTATGCTTTGTGTCATAGGCAGGTCTTGTATGTTATATATTTTTGGTCTTGTGTGAATTTTGTTATAGCATGTTTGCGTTATGTTCACATTATTTAATGTTCCTACTGAATGTATGTCTTATGTAATTCCTTTACCATATTTTTCCGTGTGGATAGTGTTACTATATACCAATTAATCTTTTAGTTATCACTAATAAATCATGCGTGCTATTTTTAGTTTTTAGTGTGATATTGGGTTTTTTGTGTTGCCTGTTGTATAAGGTTTTGTTTTTTGACTTTTCTTGTGCTCCTATCACTCTTCGTTGTGTTTTTTGGCCTTTTTTCTTGTCATTGTGTGTTAGAACTACTATGCCTTTTTGCAGCTTAGTCGCTTGTGTGTTTTTTTGTGTCTCGTGGTTTTCATAAGTTTCTCTCATTGACCCCTTGTTTACTATACATTCTTTGCAGATTAGTAGTTGTATGTTTCTCTCGCGTTGTCTGTCTGTTGGCTTTTCATCACGTGGGTATGGTTGTTTTTCCTAACGGTTGTTCTTCTGTTGTTTCCTCAGACCCACTTAGGTTTTTGGTGATTTTATGATTTTGTTGTTTTTTATGCACCCATTTGGGGATAAGTATGTGGCTTTGTACTGTATGTTTTTTTGTGTGCAAGTCTCTGTTTGCCGCGCTTTTTGGCTTATAATCTGTGTTTGCATCAGTATCTTAAATGTATAATTTATTATTTATTATTTTGTTGTGACTTTTATACCAGTTGTGCCTTCTTGCATTTTGTTTGGGTTTCATGTGAATATCTGCCCCGCGTAATTCCTCCTCACTTCACTAGTTAGATTTGGCGTTATTTTTAGTAGTAAGTACCGCTGTTTCCTCCATCATGGTTACCAGTCATTTCCACCATTTTTGCCTTTTTTTTTCCTGTGTATTATTATTTTGTACATATGTTGTCATATGTGTTTATGTTATTATGGTTAATGTTGTGTATTTTGATGTTTATTTAGTTGCTCCGAGTTTTTCTTTTCACACTGATATTCCCATCTTTCCTTCCTCTAGGTTATTTCTTTTTTGTCTTTCGAACTTCCGTTTACCCTCTAGTCACTTATGACACTGTTATTTTGCCTTTTTTTTTTCGTCACAAAGCCATAATGCTTTGTGTGTACTGTATGTTGTTTTTCGTGTTTGTTCTTGCACTCTTTGCTGTGGTTATCTGCGATGCAATTCTATCAACTCCTTACTTAACACGACCACGCGCCGTTTCCGCACACCCCCTCCTTTTTTTTTTTTTTTATTTTGGTTCTTTTTGTCTCTTTCCCCGTTGGCTTATTCTTCTTAGTTTTTTGTTCTACTTTTTTTCTTTTAGTGTTACCACATCTTCACCCTATTTTTTTTCTTGATACATTGTTAGGGTTTATTTTCCATGAATATTTTTCCACTTTTCCCCCTTTTTGTGTTTTTGTTTTTTTTGTGGTCCTTCTTTCTTTCTCCTTGTTTATTTCACACCCCTGCTCGACCCCTCCCATCGATGTCCTTAGTTTTGTCTCGACACGGTGAGGACTGGAGACACACAACCAGTTGGTTGTGAGATGGAACGCAGTATTTGCACGCACGTTGACTTTGGTTCTGAGTATGTTCCAATGTCACCGCGGTGACGGTTCCTTTTTCCTGGCAGCTGTGTAGTGCATGCGGTTGTTGTTTGTGGTCGATTCGGTGCTTTTGTCTGCTTGTGTCATTTTGTTCTTCCTTATACTGCCTCTCTCCACAGATGTTTTTATTATTTTTGTGGTAGTTCTTTCTCCCTTTCCCTTACCCTTTCTTCCTCTTTTGTTTTTTTTCTATTTTCATACAAACTCTTTGCAGATGTTGACCCCAGGATTTGAACCCAGGTCCCCAGCGCTGCAAGGCTGTAATGCTAACCACCGAGCCACCACACTGCCCATTTATAAGTGCCTTTGATAATCTCTTTGGATTTTTTTGCTATTTTCGTGTGACGCTTTAGTTGGCTGGGAGCGATAAGGCTTTTTATGGTGGGGGCTCTTCTATAAGTGATGGTGGGTTTATTCGGAAGGACTTGTTTCAGATATTGATCATTCCGCACTATAGGGCAGTGTTTTTCTAATATTTGTTTGATCTTCCTTTTGTGTAGGTGGTTATTACACTTAGTAAGACCTTCATCTTGTCTGCTTTCTTTAACAGGGCCCACCATTCTCCCAGGGTGTTACTCTGGACGCCGGGTTCTCTCTCCGGGGTCTGCACGCTGCCTCCTCACTATTACATACATATTGAACAGGAAACTGAAGCGATTAGACTACACTGGTCTACACATACTCGTCTGAGCTTGATGCTCGTTGGAGTATTAGCGTACTCGAAACGGCTCGTTGCTCGGACGAGTATTTCGCCCGCTCGATTACTGCTCGATAAGTTAGCAGATGTATTGAAACATCTGCAATGTGATCTTCAGTGAACACAGGATCATTTAAGTGAAGAACACAGTGAAGAAGAGATTGCAGATGTTTCCATACATCTGCTAACTTATCAGAAGATTTACTTATCCGGTCCATTCGCGATCCAGCGGTGCATTCTCTGCGCTGGATTCGGGTCCGGACGGGATTCATTAAGGCAGTTCCTCTGACGTCCACCAGGTGGCGCTGCTGCGCTGAAAAGCATCGGAACGCGCTCAAGTTCACCGGCCTATACCTGGTGAAGGTAAGTGCAAGCAACGCGACACTTTTTTGGTTTTAAATGTGGCGGTTTTTCTGAATCCGTCGGGTTTTCGTTCGGCCACGCCCCCGATTTCCGTCGCGTGCATGCCAGCGCTGATGCGCCACAATCCGATCACGTGCGCCAAAATCCCGGGGCACTACAGGGGAAATCGGCGCAAATCGGAAATATTCGGGTAACACGTTGGGAAAATGCGAATCGGGCCCTTAGTAAATGATCCCCATTATTTCTCAATAAAACGACACATTGAAAAATGCTCGAGTCTCCCATTGACTTCAATGGGGCTCATTATTGGAGACGAGCACTCGAGCATCGGGAAAAGTTTGTCTCGAATAACGAGTACCCGAGCATTTTAGTGCTCGCTCATCTCTAGTATATACCTCTGTATTTGCCTTGTATAAGGGAAAGCATTTTCAGTTATATCGTTCAAAATCCATACAATTAGGAGCCGTAGACAGGACTATCTGTATCTTTACCTGCAGATCCTCGTATTCATTTTAAAATCACAATAATTGAGATAACCCGGCAGATTTTAATCTTTTCTATTTGTCATTTGTGTCTTTTGTACCTTTCCTACTATTTGCCTCCATTTGTGAACTTTTTGACTTTTCTAGAATTGATTTCAGTTTACTATTTGTTTTTTCATTGTGGTATAATTCCTTTTTGATACAAGTAAAGATATACTGTACATGTCTGTTGAACAAATACTCTACAGCCACCTTGTGGTGTTTCTGTGTAGGTGCAGTCGAGGGACTCTAGTGCTATAGAGTTATCTAAGATAAATTTGGTTCAATTATTCTATTAGTAATATTTCACTATGGTACTTGGGTGGCCACTTTTGACCTCAATAAGGATTCGCTGGCAGGGCCCTCTGCTTGGACCATAAGGTCACCCTTTGGTGTACTTCAGTGTCTCGAGCAAGAAGGGCTGCGAACAACCCAGGCTGGTGCTGCAGTTCATGATGTATTATATGGGGCTCATTTACTAAGGGCTCCACGAGCGCACTTTCGTCGAGTTTCCCGAAATGTTTTCGTTTTGCACCGAATTCCGCCGGGATTTTGGCGCATGTGATCGGATTTGGGCGCAAACATGCTGGCTTTCACGAGATGGAAATCGGGGGGCGTGGACATCGGAAAACCCGACGGATTCGGAAAAACCTTGGAATTTAAAAACCGAATTGTGTCGCAAAATCTATCACTCACATGCACCGGGGATAGGTTGGTGAACTCCGGCGGACCTCCGCGCAGCAGCGACACCTAGTGGATATCGGGGCGCATGACCTTAGTGAATCGCCGGAAGACCCGAATCATCGTCTGAGAATGCGCCGCTGGATCGCGACAGGACCGGGTAAGTAAATGAGCCCCAAGGGAGCAAAAAGTAAGTTTTATGCCCTGCAAAAGAACCTAAACAGACACTTTTTCGGGGCAGATTTACTTATCCGGTCCCGTCGCGATCCCGCGGTGGGTTGTCCGAGGTCCGCCGGAGTTCACCTGCTTCTTCCTGCATGTGAGTGCTTGATCTTGCAACACATTTCCTTTTTTAAATTCCGCGGTTTGTCCGAATCCGTCGGGTTGTCCGACGGCCACGCCCCCCGATTTCTGTCACATGCAAGCCGGCGCCAATAAGCCACGAACCGATCGCGTGCGGGGGGCAATTCGGCGCAAAACGGAAATAGTCGCGAAACCCGACAAAAGTGCGGTGTTCGGACCCTTAGTAAATGAGCCCCTTTGTATCATCACTGAATGATTTAATGAGAAACTAGAGTAGAAAGAGCTAGAATTCAAACCACACGATGGCGCTGTATACACAACAAGCATCAATATCTGAGTAGCAGAATATAAACAGTTATAAGAAACAAAATCACAAGGCTCCTCAGTTACTCCTTATTTTTTCTCTTTCTCTATATATATATTTATTTTAAATTATTATTATTTTTTTTTTATTATTATTATTTTTAAGTTTTGTTTTTTCAAAGACAGATAAAATCCAAGAGGATCTTCACCAATTTCCGGTGATGTTACATTACCAATAACAGTAACAATAACATGCGGCTATTAGTGTCCTGGGATGATTCTCTTTTTTTGTATAATGGGCTGTTATTCCATATTTGGAGGCTGACCTTATATGTAATGATAAAGCTTTCTCGTACGTGCCGGTTGGCGTTGACCAGTGCGATCACCTCTTGCGCTTGGGGGGATGTGTTTTACTAGCTTGGTTGCCATCAATATGTGGTTACTACTGTTCTGAATTTGTATGTAAGCTCAGCCAATCAGCAGGAGAGCATGTTTATAGGTCTAACCCCTTCCCCTGCCGTCTAGTTAGAAGACATCTTGTTGGCTACCAAATGGGGGAGATCCTGGACCGGGACCTGAGTATATGAATCAGTGTTCCTAGCAGTCACGCCAAGACCAAGGGGAAGAATAGGGGTAAAGAGTATGGATTTTACATGGGGTAAAGTGCCAGCGCATTCGGGTCTTTGGGACATCCTTTTGATGGGGGGTGCAGCATAAGGTCTTATGAACTGGGCATCGTGGTGGCTCAGTGGTTAGCACTACAACCTTGCAGCGCTGGGGTCCTGTTTACAAGTCCCACCCAGGTCAACATCTGCAAAGAGTTTGTATGTTCTCTCCGTGTTTGTGTGGGTTTCCTCTGGGTCCTCCGGTTTCCTCCAGTAGGGTGATTAGATTTTGAGCCCCATTGGGGACAGGGCCCGATTTGGAAAACTCTGTGCAGCGCTGCATAATCTGTGTGTTCTATATAAATAAATTATTATTATGATGAACTTATACCAGGGCCTTCTTCATTTTTTTGGTCAGTGAATATCTGCCCGCAATCCTCCTCCCTCACAGTAGAGGCAGTAGAGTACCGCTCCTCCATCATGTACAGTCATTTCACCATTTCGTCCTCTTGTATTATATTGTACAATTTTTCATATTTTATGTTATTATGTTATGTTATTTTATGTTTATTTATTCTATTCACTGAACGATACCAATAATATTATCCACAAGCCACATTCCTGCCTGAGTTTGCATTTTGGGTAATCTTAGATGCATCAAACACTCACGCAGGAAGGTTACATGATTTCTACCTTCCAACAGGTGGAGCTTTCTTTCTCCCTTACAGTAGATCAGAGCTGCATGATTTTTTTAATTTTTTTTTATTCAAGGAATTTTATTAGTTTTTTTGTTTCAAGCATTCATAATACATAAAGATTTGGAAGCTTTGTCTCTTATAACATAGTTATAAAATATCTCCGGGCGCAGACGGGACTAATGCATTATAAAACGTCTAGGTTCATATATAAGGCGCACCGGATTATAAGGCGCACCTGTTTATAAGGCTGAATGACCAGCAGGTGGCAGACCTGTGCACAGTTCAAAGCAGCTGTTGTCTGTAAGTACGGTTCATATATAAGGTGCACTGGACTATAAGGCACACCTTTTTTTAAATTCCGCGGTTTGTCCGAATCCGTCGGGTTGTCCGACGGGCCACGCCCTCCCCCCCCCGATTTCTGTTACATGCAAGACGGCGCCAATAAGCCACGAACCGATCGCGTGCGTGGGGCAATTTGGCGCAAAACGGAAATAGTCACGAAACCCCTTTGTCTCATCGACCGCTGAGTAGCAGAAAATAAACAGTTATAAGAAACTAAATCACACCCCATCACTTGTGCATAGCTTGTCATAGGCAGCATAATACGATGAAATGTATAGCATTGCCGTTATGTCACATTATTAATGTTCTACTTGAATGTTCTATAATTCTTTCACCAATTTCCGGTGAAGTTACATTACCAATAACAGTAACAATAACATGCGGCTATTAGTTATTGATGGGGGGTGCAGCATAAGGTTTTATGAACTTGGCATCATGGTGGCTCAGTGGTTAGCACTACAGCCTTGCAGCGCTGGGGTCCTGGTTTCAAGTCCCACCCAGGTCAACATCTGCAAAGAGTTTGTATGTTCTCTCCGTGTTTGCGTGGGGTCAACATCTGCAAAGAGTTTGTATGTTCTCTCCGTGTTTGCGTGGCTTTCCTCCGGGTCCTCTGGTTTCCTCCACTAGGGTGATTAGATTTTGAGCCCCATTGGGGACAGGGCCCGATTTGGCAAACTCTGTGCAGCGCTGCATAATCTGTGTGCACCATATAAATAAATTATTATTATTATTGTGAACTTATACCAGGGCCTTCTTCATTTGTTGGTCAGTGAATATCTGCCCGCAATCCTCCTCCCTCACAGTAGAGGCAGTAGAGTACCGCTCCTCCATCATGTACAGTCATTTCACCATTTTGTCCTGTTGTATTATATTGTACAATTTTTCATATTTTATGTTATTATGTTATGTTATTTTATGTTTATTTATTCTATTCACTGAACGATACCAATAATATTATCCACAAGCCACATTCCTGCCTGAGTTTGCATTGTATTATATTGTACAATTTTTCATATTTTATGTTATTATGTTATGTTATTTTATGTTTATTTATTCTATTCACTGAACGATACCAATAATATTATCCACAAGCCACATTCCTGCCTGAGTTTGCACTTTGGGTAATCTTGGATGCATCAAACACTCACGCAGGAAGGTAACTTGATTTCTACCTCCCAACAGGTGGAGCTTTCTTTTTCCCTTACAATAGATCAGAGCTGCATGATTTTTAATACAGAAAGGTAAATCTTTACAATCCTTCTACTGACTGTGTTGCAGAACCAACCACAGCTCATATACAATGGAGCACATTTACTTACCCGGGCACTCGGAGTTCCCGAAAGTGCATTGTCATCGGAGTATAAGCGAGTTCTGGGTTTCAGCACATTTTTTGTGACTGAAAAATAGGTTTACTCAGGTATATATGATTTTAAAACAATAAGATTCCACCTACCAGAGAGTAAGAAGCAGAAGAAAAAACCATCTTTAGAACGTCCGGTCATTGTCCACCACTGGTGTCAGTTTAAGGTTTTTGCTATAATAATTTCTTTTTGTTGTGGCAAAATCTAAAGTACCCCCCCCCCCAAAAAGGCAATATTAAAACAATAGTAAAAAGTTTTAAAAAAAAAAAATAAAAAACAACCTGTCTGCACACTGACTGATATTCTTACAAAATCAATAATAGGGTAATCCCACAATCAAAATGTTCACCGATCATAGAAGGGGTGATACTGTGGGCTTCATGCCGTGGACGCTGGTCACACATCACGTTGTCCACTCATGATACATACACTGTATACACAGAAGACCAATCGTATGTAACACACGGCTCAGATTATCAATTATATACTACCCCGGCCAATCTAGCACTGAAGCTAAGCTGCACATCCGTACTTCACTTGGTCATTACATTTAGAGAGTGCTAGATATCGGCACATCTCTAGTTCCTCGTTGCAGTTACTTCTTCCAAAAACCAAATGGTAGGAAGTGCTGGAAATAGACGAAAGAGACACTTTATGTACTAACTAAAAAAAAAACACAATGAGGGCACATGTACTTACCGGTCCCATTCGCAATCCCGCGGGCATTGTCCGACGTGGATTCGCAGTCATGCACGGGATCATAAGGTCGTGCAGCCCCGATATCCATAGTTGTCGCTGGCTGCGCCGCGGTCTCGCCGGAGTGCTAACCTCTTCTCTCTGGTGCATGTAAGTGTGGGTCCAAAGCACACAATTTTTTTTAATACTTCGGTTTTTTTTTCCGAATCGTCAGGTTTTCTGATAGGCCACGGCCCCGTTTTCCGCGCCATGCAAGCAGGCGCCGAGTGAACCAAGTAATGCGTGCGCCAAACACTGGCGGCAATCGCGTGCAAAACGGCGCAACAAAACGGTTAAAATTGGAAAACCCGATGGAAAATGCGGTGATCGGACCTCTAGAAAAGTGCCCCATGTGGTTAAATGTCATATGTGTAAATATGGATGTGGACCTGTTCCTGGGATTATTTGATATTTCTAAGTTCTGGTGATATTCTTCCAAGACTCCTACAGAAAATCACAGGAGTCCGGGTGTCCTACACCACAAGTTGTGTATAAAATCTGTGCTTGAGGAGACGGAAGAGAACTTCTGGAGCTTTTCTTTTCTGGAGATTTGTATATTCCTCCGGAGAACTCCTCGGACCTTCTGCTATTCACCATCACAATAAGAAGAGTCATTTTGTGATTGAAGCTGAGGGAAGTGGAAAGTGTAAGTTCGCTATTTTGTCCAATTTGATGACTTCTTGCTCTTTGAATTTGCAAATCAGTGTAGATTGATGCGCAGTTTCCTTCCTTGTTCACCCAAATTATTAACATTTTAGGTTTTTATATTCCATTTTGATGTCACTTTGAACTTTACATTATATGGAATTCAATCTTTAGTAAGAAAGACACAACAGTAAGGAGTGAGAGAGAAACGGGACTCTAAATGGTTTGTGATTTGTTCCTTGGAGCGAGGGTCATCTAATGAGGAGCACAAGGGTGGGAGATACTGGGACTAGTCTAGATTAAATTAAGTGTCGCTAATATCTCAACTGCTCTTCATTCACTGGCCTAAAGACTTTGAGGAAACTAGATAGGACTAAATTTAATGCTAGACTGAGAGGTCCAGTTCTAAAAGTGGGGGTTCCGACTTCTTCATTTCGCAGAATGGGGCACATTACGTAGGAAAGTCGTTAAAATTTCACAAGAATTCTTTTCCGTGTATAATGCTGGGTGGACGAACGAGGTCAGAAATCCTGAATACTGTCGTTAACCCTGCACTGGCCCGTCAGAGTCATCAAACATTTTTTGTGGTGAACTTTAACATAGGCGTGCCCTGTGCCTCGCCTGCTACTTTTTCAAAACGTGTCAAGGACAGATGAAAAAGGGAGTAAATGTTGACATTTCAGTCCTTCCAAGAACTTGACTTTGTCAGCTTTTACTCAATAAAACGCGCATACAGACATGGGGGCACATTTGCTTTAAGGGCAGTGCGTCAGTTTCTGTCAGGAACTTTGACGTATTCTTAGTACAACGATACCCTGCACAGGTATTTAAGAGTGTCTGAGGACAGACTTTCTGCATACGCATGCACTTTAACCAATTGGGACAGAAAAATTCTGCACTGAAGGTGCGTTCCGGTGTTCAGTTGGACAGTGAGCCAGATTTAACATGCAAAGTCGACACGAAATGTGTGCATGGCACCAACTGTTTAAAGGTGCACCAAAAACAAAAGTTGAGGCACTCTGTTGGAGCAGTGCAGGGGGCGCCCGATTCAGGAGAACAAGCGATCCAGAAAATTAGTAATTGGGACCCCTGCACACTGTCACAGAACATGCACATTAGTACACCATTGCACATAGTATCACTACATATAGTACACACTGCACATATGACACCTGAACATAGTACAAACGTAGCACATAGTACAACATGGACAAGTACACAGGGGCACGCACCAAATAGTACACCCTGCACCTAGTACCAAGGACACTGCAAATGTATACCCTGCACATAGTACCTGCACATAGTACACCTTGCACATTAGTACACCCTGCACATAGTACATTGACACTGAATCGTACACATTGAACATGTACACAGGACACTCCACATAGTACAGACTGCAACATAGTACACAACATGCCAATGAGTACACATTGCACGTAGTACACCCTGCACATAGTACACCCTGACACATAAGTAAACACTGCGCTAGTACCACACTGCACATAGGCACGCATGCATATAGATACTCACTGACAAGTAAACACCTGCACAACGTACAACATGACACTCCATAGTAAACCAACGCACATAGTACGACTGCACATAGTACACCTGCCACCAAAAAAGTGGGCACACTGTGAAGAAGTGCCGGGGGGCGACCCAGATCTGGAGGACAAGGCCAGAAAATGAGAATCGTGGGGCCCATGACTACAAACACGCACATAGACACACTGCACATATGTATACACTGCACATAGTAACTACACTATGCCACCTCCATAAGTACACCTGCCACATAGACACATGCAAGATAAACTCCCACAGGAACAACTGCTAGTCACACATGCACATAGTATACATACAATAGTACGCACAGCCATAGTACATCCAGCACATAGTACACACTGCACATAGTTGCCACTAGTACACATAGACACTGCTATAGTTACATGACACTTGCACATAGTACACAATGCACATAACGTACACACCCTGCACATAGTAATCCTGCAACTAGTACACCTGCAAAATAGCTACAACATCTGCACATGTACCACAGGACACTGCAATTAGTACACCCTGCACCTTAGTACACCTCTGCAAATAGTACACACATGAAATAGTACACATGCACGTAGTCACACGAATAAGTAGTACACCATGCAATAGTACACACTGACACTGTACACACTGCGCCTGGTACACACTGCACCTGTACACACTGACATAGCACGCACTGCATATAGTTACGTCATGCAATACATCTACTGAACAAGTACAACCTGCAATAGTTTACACTGGACCACTGCACATCGTACACATGACATGACAACCCATGACAACCTAGTACTGCCTTGCAAATAGTCACACTGCAATATACACAGTGCACATGAGTACAACAGGGGAACACATGACACATAGGACACCGCACATATGTACACCCTGCACAATCGTACACACTGCACATAGACACACTGCACAGTCGTACACCATGCACGTAGTACACAATGCAAATAGTACACACTCGGCAACATAGTACACAGCCTGCGTAGTACACACTGCACCTAGTACAACACTCACATAGCACGCACCTGAAAATAGTCACTGCATATGACATAGTCACTGCACATAGGACCACACTGACATGAGTCACACACTGCACATAGTACACATGACACTGCATATATACACAACGCACATAGTCACACTGCACATAGTAACCTGCACTATACTCCATGCATAGTACACCCTGAAAAAGTAAGTTTTTTTTTTTTGAAAGACAAGAATATACACCCTGACATAGTACACACATGCAACTAGTACACACTGCCGCTTGTACACACTGCCCAACCTAGTACACACTGCACATAGCACGCACTGCATATATTACCCTGACCATCTAGTACACACTGCACCATAGCTACACACTGGCACATTAGTCCAAAGGACCTGAACATAGTACCCTGCGACATAGTACACACTGCGCCGTACACACTGACTAGACACACTGCACATTGACAGCACTGATATAGTATACCCATGCACAATAGACACCCTGCACATATACACACTGCCATAGTACAAGGGCAATGCACATAGTGCCACACTGCACATAGTACGCAGTGACATATAGTACAACACTGCAATAGTACAGGACATGCACATAGTACACCGAACTGCATGAGTACCACCCTGACTATGTACACACTGCACATCGTACGCACTGCCGCACTTAGTACGGCACTGCACTAGTACACAGGACACTGCACATAGTACACCTGCACAATAGTACGCACTTTGCACATAGTCCCACTGCACAATAGCTACGTACACTGCAAAAGTAGACACGCACATAGACCGCCACTAGAGCATCTAGTTACACACTTGACCAAGTAGGACCCCACAATAGTACGCATTGACATAGGTACACACTGCACATAGTAAATACTGCAATAGACAAAACCCTGCACATAGTACACACTGCAAATAGTAACCTACATTCAATAGTACGCACTGCAATATACAATCCTGCACATAGTACATTCCGCACATAGTATACCTGCAAATAGTTACACACTCACAAATAGTACACATGCACATAGTACAACACTGCATCTATGTAATCCTGCAAAATAGTATCAATCTGCACATGTACACCGACAATAACACCCTGCACATCGATACACATCAACTAGTACACACTGCAAATAGTCCACAACATAGAATTAGACACCCTGCAAATGTACACCCTGCAAAATAGTACACTTCCGCAAATTGTACACCGTGATCACATAGTAAAAACGACATTGCACTCCATAGTACACCCTGAAATAGTACACCTGCACAATAGTAACACTGCACATGAGTAAACTATGTACACCTGCAAATAGTAACAAGTGCCATGTACGTCTGCACATAGTTACCAGCCTGCACTATAGTAACAGTGCACATAGTACACCTGCACATAGTACACCCTGCACAAGTACACACAGCAGGACGATGGAGAGCGGATTAACAGGGTTATTATGGGTCTTGGAACAAATATTAAAGCCAAAAAGTGGAAGTTCTCATTCCTACACCGTCTCCCCCTACCAAATCGACACTCCCCCGAACCACCCCCCACTCCAGCCACCCTTCACTCCCCATTCCCCACCCCCCCCCCTATCCTCGCTCCCCTTTTGTCAACCCCTCCTCCCTACCCCCCACCCACCCCTCTCATTCCCCCCCCCACCACACCCCCTCTACCCCGAATTTTCTTGGTTTCCTTTTAAATACACAATTCTGTAATTTCCTATGAAAATGTGATATTCTTCAGTTATGGGGTAATTAGATCATAGGCAGCCATAAAGGTTGATCAATAGTATAGGCACAACGGGGCCAGGATAACTAGGAGCATATGGCAACAAATTTCTATGCTATTAGCCAAACAACAGACCTTACACCACACAATCAATAGTTAGGGTTTGGTTTGGCTTGTCCAACAAGGGATCACGGTTTACTGACATGAGGCCTGGTACGGGAAGGGTGGTCTAATATAAACTTATCTCCCCCCCCCCTGTTTAGGGATCCTTAGGGCAGTCCAAGGTCTTCTTCTCTTTTCCTCTATACTGTCCCATTTGTACTGACTACTAATCAAACCAACCCTTACATCTCGTTCATCTGGGTATCACATGGGCTAGGCCCCGTTTTCGTGGGGTTGCGCTGAGCCTGAACTCTTTTTTACATCATAAGTTCAATCACTTGCACCAGTCAGTGTTAAGCACCTTCAAAATAGATTTCCAGATCCTGACCGTGAACAACAATGGAAACCTCTAAGACCCTAATGCTTACTTAGATTCTCTATCATCCTGATACTGTAAACCCCTACTAATCAGCAGCATGGTGGCTCAGCGGTTAGCAACCTAAAACCTTGCAGCGGGCGAGTCTGGGTTCAAGTCCATCGAGGCAACATCTGCAAAGAGTTTTTATGTTATCTCGTGTTTCAGGCAGGCTATCACATCCTATCGAAAAAAAGCTAAAAAGGTGGTGTGATTTTTACACAACCCAAAAAGGATGAGAGACAATTATCATTAGATTAATCGCAAACCCGAAAATTCTTACACATTGTGTTTCCATCTTGCACTGTTTTGGACTGATGCGGTCTCCTCGATCTACACGCCTACAGGGCAGCCTTAAATTGGCGTCTCCGTAAGGAGAACTATTACTCCGGACCCTGGCCACAAGCCTCTCACTCAGCCACCCAGTTCCTCCACTGTACTGAGGAGACTCAATCAGAGTTGTGAAAACAGCACTGTCTATAGTTGGGAGTTTGTTCTACTGGAATAGAATAGAAAGATATGGTGAAACGGGGGACCTAATCGGGGAAGCGGACACATGCAGGAAATCGGACGCACCATCTTCATGAATCGCGGCAGATGGGCATTCCAGGGACATTCCGGAATTGTGCCCTACATTGTATAAAAATATGCAGATGCATTACGTTAATACGGCACGTTATTAGTCCAATCTATCTTTAACATTATCACAGTTGGTTTAAATAGCCATTTTTGTGAAAGACACAAGGGCGGTCATTAATTAAGGGCCCGATTTCACGTTCCCCCGGCGTTGTTACCTGAAATTTCCGGATTTGCGCCGATTTCCCTGAACTTGCCGGGATTTGGCGCACGCGATCGGATTGTGGCGCATCGCCGCTGACAGCACGGCGACGGAAATCGGGGGGCGTGACCAAACGAAAACCCGACGGATTCGGAAAAACCGCCGCATTAAAAAAAAAAAATGGTCGCTGGAGCTTTGCACTTACCTTCACTCAGCCCGGCTTGGTGACTCCAGTGCGTTCCAGGGAACTTCAAGCAGCGCGCCACTGGTGGACGTCGGAGGAACTACCGTAATAAATGGACGGGTCGTAAGTAACATCGGCCCCATAAGGATGTCTTTTAAGGCGCATCGTTATGTGTCATGAAGTTTTTGTATATACCTTTCCAGTGTTAAAAGCAATACTTATAAACAATTTAGTTATATGTGTTTATATAGAGGAATACAGATCTATTCTGTCCAACAGAGGTCCTTACGTGTACACCTAGATTGAGCTTTGTCACTCAAAAAACCGGCTTAGTTATTAAGCCTGTCCAAGGATGTCCTAGTTCCTAGGTCAAGATCCAATAGTCCTAGTGGATGTGGTTGTAATTCATCCAGAGGATGTCCTCCAGTGCACACTCCATTGTATCTTGTATTATAATTTTTGAAATACGGAAGCATGGATGTTTCAAAAAAAGATTGTCACATCTTCCACAACACGGGGATGGTGGAATGTGCATGGGATAGATTTAACATAGGAATGTTAATGGATAAAGAGAGAAAGGGGGGACATTAATCAAGTCTGTTTAGACTGTTTTGAGGTTTTTCTTTTTTTAGACGCAAAAATCTGAACGATCTCGTTAATTAGGCGCATTAGTGGTTTTGAGACCCTGACGCCTTATCTGACATATTGGGGGCAGAGTAACTTACCCGGTCCGTCGAGATCCAGAGGCGCGTCTCTATGCGGTGGATCGGGTCCGGCTGGGATTCACTAAGGTAGTCCTCCGACGTCCCACAGGTGGCGCTGATGACGCTGAGTTCCCTGGGGCCCGCCGGAATGCCCGAACTTCACCAGATATACCGGTGAAGGTACGTGTTAATTTTAGGGACAACATGTTTGTCTTAAATGCGGTGGTTTTTCCGAATACGTCGGGTTTTTTCGTTCAAGCCAGCCACCCGATTTCCGTCGCGTGCATGCCAGCGACGATGCGCCCCCCCACAACCGATCGCGATGCCGCCAAAATCCCGGGGCAATTCAGGTGCAATCGGCACAAATCGGAAATAATTCGGTAACCCGTCGGGAAAACGTGAATCGGGCCCTAGTAAATTACCCCCCAGTGAGTGCGTCATACAGATGTTTGAACGGGATCTATCATAATTTGCCACCTAAAAAGGCACAAAATAGGCGCAGAAAAATGCCCCTAACTCTGAGGCAGGTTGCACTTCCAAAAAACTTCCCTTTATACTAAAAACATAAATTTAGGTTCCCAATGAAGAATTCCCTCTATGCAACATGGAAAATACTTCGGAGCAGTTTGTATAATGGAACATTTTCCAGTAACGCATCATCATTGTGGGGGTGGGGGGGGGGGGTCCTATGGGATCGTCTGGGAGTGATTATTGTCTATGGGATCATCTCTGGGAGTGATTAATGTCTATGGGATCATCTCTGGGAGGGATTATTGTCTAGGGGATCATCTATGGGAGTGCTTATGTCTATGAGGATCAGCCTGGGAGTGATTATTGTCTATGGGATATCTATGGGAGTGATTATTGTCATGGGGACAATCCTCTGGGAGTGATTAGTGTCTATGGGATTATCTCTGGGAGTGATATTGTCTATGGATCATCGCTGGGAGGGATTTTGTCTATGGATCATAGCGGGGAGGATCCTTGTCTAGGGATCATCATGGGAGTGATTATTGTTATGAGGATCATATCTGGAGTATATGTCTATGGGATCATCTCGGGGAGTGCATTATTAGTCTATGGGATCATCTCTGGGAGTGTGATTATTGTCTAGGGATAATCTATGGGAGTGATTATTGTCTATGGGATCACTATGGGAGTGATTATGTCTATGGGATCATCTCTGGGAGTGATTATTGTTATGGGACCATCCTGGGAGTGATTATGTCTATGGGATCATCTCTGGGAGTAGTATTGTCTATGGGGATCATCTCTGGGAGTGATCATTGTCTATGGGATCATCTCTGGGAGTGATATAGTACTAGGATCATCTCTGGAGTTGATTAAGTCTATGGGATCATCGCTGGAGTGATTACTAGTCTATGGGATCATCTCTGGGAGTGATTATTGTCTATGGGATCATCTATGGGAGTGATTATTGTGACTCTGCGGATTTGGCACAGTTCGTGTACAGTGATCCATCCTGCAAATACCCGCCGTCCCCCCTCGACCCCCGCTAGAACACTCCAAACACCATTGTGCACCGCACTTCCCCGCCAGACCCCACTTCCCTAAATCACCCACTCCAGTCACATACCCCCACGCCCCCCGATCCGTATCCCAGGACACCAATGTTCAATTACCTGTCCAGACCCCCATGCACAATCCCGACTGCCAAGACAAGCATTACCCCCACCAGGGTTCCATACACACAGCGGATGGCCGTCCACTTTCACCCTCAACTCCAGTCCTCCCACCCCACCGGGCCCTGTAATTACAGATACGGTGCACTTACCTCAATTACCTTCCCCGTGCCTGCGCGAGCCATATCCGCGTACCTCGCCACCACGCCCAGCTTACCTGTCACCTCTTGCCCCACCTCCACCGCCCTTTACCTCGACGCCTTTCCCCCGCAGGTCGACCCCCACGACACCCCATCGCTAAATTTCTAATCGACATGCACACTTTTATCCCTATTCGACCACCCTCTCATAGTCTCAGCCCTAATCTTACTCTCACTCATCTTGCGCAGCCAAGGGCGTACGCCCGCGGACACCCTCCAGGGCCTCCCCATTCGGCCCCCTTAGCAACCCCTCCAACTCCCAGCGCCTTCCCACCGCGCCCGAGGCCCCCATTTGATCACGTAGTCCTACCACGCATTCCTGGCTATTCGGCTCGACTTCTCCCCCCCAGCACTACCCCCCACCTTCCCCTAGACCTCCCCCCCCACCATAACAATTTCGCCCACAGCTGACGCTCCCCCCCTGCTTACCCCCATTTAAGATGAAAGCTCCACCCACGCAACACCCCCACGAAGCGAAATACCAACAGAAAAATCTTCTTCCATAACTCAACTGTCCCCCCCCCACCACACCTCCCAGCCTGCGCGCAACGACTTCCATCCTTACATCCGCCATCACCTCAACCCCGGACCCTACCCCACAACGTCGGCTCAACCAGCCGAGCCCAGGCTACCCGAGTACCATATATCGCCGCGCGCCCCCGCTTTAAGTCCCTAGTTCACAGCACTCATTCATTCACCGCCACCCTCTTCCTCTCCCCGTCACACATGGGGAGCGCGCGAAATAAGCGTAAATCAAGTCCACATCACCATCTTCGCCCACCCACCCCTTTCACACTACCTACATCCGACCCTCCTATCTTGACCACCGAGGTCCACAATTACCCGAGGACATCTGCTCCTCCCCGATCTCGTCCGCTCTAGCCCCCGCCTAATCTTAGACCCACGGCCATCCACTTCTCCTTCCCCCACTCCAGAACAGCGGCTACATCTGCTTGGGGCTACCTTCTCCATCAACACCCGCACACGGCAAGTACACCTCTCACGTTACCCCCCAGGACGTCGTTGGCGCCCACCCAGCCGCCTCCAACACGCTACTGTCTTTGATGTCGGGACGAATCTCCACCATGACGCCTAAAGGGAGCGAAGCGTCCGCAGTGACACAAGGTTGTGTGAGGAAGAAAGAAACCGCTTACATATCTGACACCAACTCCATACATCACCGGCTATCCTAGATAGCCGCATAAACTCCTCCTATACCTCCCCAATATGCCCGTACAAAATCCATCTCTCCCCTAAAGAACCACATCGCACTTTCTGTTCATTTGTCCGAGGACACGTACTACCTTAAAGTACAACACCTGCGACCACCACGCATCCTTTTCCCCCTTCCGAGACCAATCCGACCGCACATCCCTAACCTCCCCCCCGCTCCACTGGACCCGTTCCCTCTACTCTACGAAGGTCCCACATATCAATTCACGTACGATTATCCCGGCCACTCCAGCTCGATGCCTCTCGCTCCACCCCCCCCCAGGCCGTCCCACTGCGCCTTCACAGCCCGCGTTATTTCCGGTGAATCCTTGCACGCTCTTCCCACAGCATGCGCTCTCCTACCGAACCGCCCGCATGCTTACGAGGCGCACTCAGCTCGAATACCCCCCTTCCGACCAGTTCCACAGGACCTAACCGAGGTCACGGCATCTCGGATGCCCCTTCTCAAACGCCTAATACGGACCCACCCTTTATCTTCGGACAGTCTCACCTATCTTCTATACCAACCGCCGCTCTCCGCTAAAGCGCAGCGACACCCTTACTCCTCTGAGGCAACCGTCAATACGCACCATCCTCCCCCTTCTTATTTCCTCAAGACGGTTCTCTTGTCCCGCCCTTAGAACGCCTAAAAGCTACATGATATTTTTTGCTGTGCCTCCAGACATCATAGTAAGCCTCTATTCCTCCTCGTTCACAGTACCACAGCCTTTCTCCCTTCCTTACCCCCGCTGGTACCTGTCGTCCCCCCCTTTGGGTAATCCCGATCATACCGCTAGCTCAATATACCTTCCCCCAACACCAAACAATTACCCTATTACCTTTCGCTCCCCCCGACCCGCCACCCCTCGCAGCATCCCACTTTCCCATTCTCTCAACCCCATTGCACACCCCCGCCACCAGCCACCACCCGACCCCCACATCCCACCTAACACCCCCCCCCTTCCCTCCACATCCTTACCCCCCCCCCACTCCATTTCTAAGACAACAACCTCTGACCAACCTTCGTCATCCGACTCCCCGCATGATAGCCGCACAACCGTGGCCGTTGCCACCCCCACCAGACCCAGCAGCCCCCCTCCTCCTCGCCCCCCAGTCTGACCCTCTTACCCGACAAGGCAACTTTACTACACCTCCCGCCCGCTCAAGCACCCCGCCCCCCCGCCACCCTACTCCCCCCCCCCTGTCTGGTCCCTGTTCCTCTCACCCATCTCTGGGAGGATTATTGTCTTGGGATATCTCTGGGAGTGATTATAGTCTATGGGATCATATCTGGGAGTGATATTGTCTGGGATCATCTCTGGGAGTGAGTCTTGTCTATTGTACAGATCGAGATTATTAATCAGTCTCCATATCTGTAAAATTGTATAAAAAGGAAAAGACTCATTTCCGCAAGAATTTTTTTTTTTTTTACCTTCTATGGACTTTCGTCCATGACAGTTAATCACAATGGATAGTATGAGAGATGAAGCCCTGAACTTCTGTCAAATTTTCTCAGTCTCCTTTCCATTATTGCTCACAAATGGAGATTTAAAATTTTGAGACAAATTTGGCGGCTATTTTAGGCGCAAATGAATGGACATGAGACAATTCCAAAGTGCATGTTACGAAGCAGAAACAATCCATCATAGATCAGAGCCAAAAAGAAGAACGCAACAGGCCGCAGGAATATGTGAGAGCGAACCGCGATTCCCAGCCCTAGTGATAATGTCGCCCCAAGAGCGGTTCGACAGCTTGTGGAAATTTGACAATATTATCGCTAAGGAGCTTTTGGGTGTTTTCGTTTGACTTTCAGCTCGTTGTGGTTAGTAAATGGTTCCTGATAACTACATTGCCGTGGCCCCATTTACTCCTGACCCGCGTCCAGTCGCAGTTTCTCTCTCACAGCGGGGGCCGTTCTCCGACGCCTGATTCGCGTCCCCGGCGGACTCACTAAGGTCGTGCGGCCCCGATATCCACTAGTTGTGCTGTGGTGACGCCAAGTGTTGCGCCGGACAGTTTCACCTTCATTCTTCCGGGGTATGTGCCAGTGCTGCTCTACGCGCACAATTCTTTTTTAAATACCTTGCATTTTTCAGCCAATCATCGGGTCGTCCGATCGGCCACGCCCCCCGATTTCTGTCGCACGTGCAAGCGGCGCCACGATGGCACACATCGATCGCGTGCGGCAAAATCCTGCGGGCAATTTGGCACAAAACGGAAAATCCTCGGGAAACCCGAGACATAACAGGCCGGCGATTCGGACACTCTTAGTAAACCTTGAGCCCATTTTTTGAGTCTCCCGTGTGGTGCCTCTAGACTTTGTCCTAATTTATTAGATACAATAGCTGTCTCTATTTTATGCACTGGCCAATACTGTTTGCTGCTCCCATCTGATCGATGGGGGTCACTTCCTCATTATCCTGATCATGTAGGCATGCGTCTACCATGAGGACTAGATGCAAGTGAGCCGCACCATCGGCAGTGCGACATTAGTTCCAGGGGATTGATTTTCTTCCACGTTCGTATATTTGGAGCGATTGGTTCGTTCGGTATTGCGAACAACTCTCTGAACCGTCCTCCTGTCTCCCTCCCTACTCACAGTTCATGACCCTACCCTACATGCTTCCCCGCAGTTACATTCGACTTGACCCGGTACACTACATAGTTACTGGAAGCATATAATTTGTTTATCATGTACTGTTTCTCCTGTGGCATTAGATGGACATTATATTAGACACTGTTATTTATGTGCAGATAGAAATGTCCATATGTAATAATATTCCTTATATTATATAGCGCAACAGCGCTGCACAGAACGTTCCAAATGGTCCTGTCCCAATGGGCTCACAATATAAACAACTACCAGTATGTTTTGGAGTGTGGGATGAAACGGAGGAAACCCCACACAAAGACGGAGAGAAAATACAAATCTTTGCAGATGTTGACCCAGGATTCTGAACCCAGGTCCCCAGCGTTGCAAGGCTGTAATGCTAACCACCGACGCCACCACACGCCCATTTATCAGTGCCTTTGATAATTCTTGGATTTTTTTGCTATTTTCGTAATCTGTGACGCTTTAGTTGGTGGGAAGCGATAAGGCTTTTTATGGTTGGGGCTCTTCTATTAAGGATGGTGGGTTTATTCGGAGGACTTGTTTCAAGATATTGATCATTCCGACTAGTAGGCGTGTTTTTATAAATATTTGTTTGATCTTCATTTTGTTGGAGGTGGTTATTACACTTAGTTAAGAACGTCATCTTGTCTGTTTCTTTAACAGGGCCCCCATTCTCCCAGGGTGTACCGGACGCCGGGTCTCTCTCCGGGGCTCACGCTGCCTCTCATATTAACATACATTGAACAGGCAGAAACTGAAGCATTAGGACTAAATGTTTACACAATACTCGTCTGAGCTGATGTCGTTGGAGTATTGCGTACTCGAACGGCCTCGTTGCTCTGGACGAGTATTTAGCCCCGGCTCGATTAATGCTCGATAAAGTTAGAAGCGGTATTGAAACATGGCAATGTGATCTTCATTGAACACAGGATCATTTAAGTGAAGAAACACAGGAAGAAGAGATGCAGATGTTTTCCAACATCTCGTAACTTATCAGAAGATTTATTATCCGCGTCCATCGCATCCAGCGGTGATTCTCTGCCGCTGGTCGGCGCTGGATCGTGTCGGATTCGGGTCCGGACGGGAATTAATTAAGGCAGTTCCTATGAGCCACCAGGTGGAGATGCTGCGATGAAAAGCATCGGAACGCGCTCAAGTTCCCGGACTATACCTGGTGAAGGTAAAAGTGAAGCAACGCGACACTTTTTTGGTTTTTTAAATGTGGCGGGGTTTTTTGGGTTTGGGTTTTCTGAATCCGTCGGGTTTTTTCGTTTCGGCAGGCGGGCCTCGGCCAAGACCCCGTTTCCGTCGCGTGCTTGTTTTTCGCGTGCATGCCAAGCGGTGATGCGCCCACCATCCGATCATGTCGCCAAAATCACGGGGCAAAACAGGGAAGGGAAATCGGCGCAAACGGGAAATATTCGGTAAGGTAACAAGTGGGAATGGATCGGGCCCTAGTAAATGATCACCATATTCTCAATAAAACGACACATTGAAAATGCTCGATCGAGTCTCCCATTGACTTCAATGGGGACCTCATTATTGGAGAGGAGCCTTGGCATCGGGAAAAGTTTGTCTCGAATAACGAGAGTACCCGAGCATTTCGTGCTCCGCTCATCTCTAGTATATACCTTGGATTTGCCTTGTATAAGGGAAAGCATTTTCAGTTATAGTTTTTCGTTATATCGTTCAAAATCCCATACTTACAATTAGGAGCGGAGACAGGATATCGTATCTTTACCTGCAGATCCCTCGTATCATTTAAAAATCACAATAATGAGATAAACCGGCAGATTTTAATCTTTTCTATTTGATTTGTGTCTTTGGTACCTTTCCTATATTGACTCCATTGTGAAACTTTGACTTTTTTTTTCAGTTTACTATTTGTTTTTTATTGTGGTGGTAAATTCTTTTTTGATCAAAGTAAAGATATTATATATTGATGTTGAACAAATCTCTACAGCAGCTTGTGGTCAGGTTCTGTGTAGGGGCGTTGCGGGACTCTAGTGCTATGAGAATCTAAGATAAATTTGGTTCAAATTTTAATTAGTAATTATTACTATGGTAGGTACTGGGTGGCCCCTTTTGAAACTCAATAAACATTCGCTGGCAGGGCCCCCCTCTTGCTGGGACCATAGGTTACCCTTTGGTGTACTCCATGTTCGAGCAAGAAGGGCTGCTAACACACCAGGCCCTTGGTGCTACAGTCATTCATGATGTATTATATTGGGGCTCATTACTAAGGGCTCACGGACCGCACTTTCGTCGAGTTCCAGAAATGTTTTCGTTGTTGCACCGAATTCCGCCGGGGGATTTGGCGCATGTGTCAGATTTGGGGTGCAAAAGCGATGGCTTACGTGACGGAAATCGGGGGGGGGGGGGGGGGTGTGGAATCCCACGCGGGCTTACACCACGCGGCAAGTCCCCAACAGAAAAGCGGTCGGAAAGTACTCGGGCGTGACAAAGGGGGGGCAAAGCACAGGGCCGTGGCCGGGGGACCGGCGGCGAACACCGGGACGCCCTACCGGCGAATCGGAATACCGGGGGAACCCGGGCCGCACCCCAGCCAATCCCCCCGGCGCTCTCACGGGCGACGGGATAGAGGGGAACCGGAAGCACTCGGAGCACTTGGAATGCGACCCGTGGCACATAGGGGCTGGCGACAATCTGGCGCTCGGGAGAGGGAAGGGTAAGTAATCTGGGAGGCGGGGAAGACCCGCCTAACAGGGCGATCACTCCGGGAACGGGGAGAAAGAGGCCTGGGATACCTGCACATAGGGGCGGAGGGACACGGGGGGGGCCTGCATACAATGTCGGTCACCCAAAGGGGGGCGACGCGGACCGGGAACTTGGGAATCCCCCACAAAGGGACCCACCGCGGGCGGGAACCACGGGCGGGCGATGGACTGGTGAGGAAGGACCCGGTGGAATTCGGAACCGACAGCTTACGGGACTGGGAAACCACCGGGGGGAGGATGCCTTGCCGGGACAATCCCGGGGAACACCACGGGAACCGTTAACGTCGGGAATGCGGACCCGGGGGACACTCAGGGGATGGAAGCGCCCCGGCTGGCGGGATAGGGATTGGACACTCCGAGGACCGGTACGCCGCGTGGAAGGGATAGAGCGGCCTCAACTTCGCGGCGAGGAGGGAAACAAAACTGGTGATCTGGGGAACGCCTCTGCCACGGGGGCGGCGAAATGTCACGGGGGGAAGTACAAGGAAAGCGCGTGGGCGGGGGAAGTGAACAAGGGGACTCGGACTTACTCAGCGATAGAAGGCGGGGACACCGGGGGATAAGGAAAGGAATGGGCAGAGGAAGGGGCGTGCAAGGGGGGGGGAACTCTCGGGACCTCTTTTAGGGGCGGAATGAGGGGGGCGAACAGGGGGATGGGGAGACGGGAGTGTGGGGACAGCGGAAGGGAATTGTGGAGGGGGAATAGGGGAACGGAAGGGGAGGGATAGGGAAGGGACCTGTGGGTGGAGGAACCCTGGAATGGTTGGAGGGGATTGGATGTGGAGGGGATGGGGAATGGAAGGGAAGTGCGGACTTGGGGGGGGGGAAGGGGAAGAAGGGGGGTGGGGAAATGCCACGGGGGGTGGTTGGGGGAGGGGAAAGGAATATTTCGGTTGGTTTGGAGGAAGGGACATGGAATGGTGAAGGTGGCTGGAATGGAAGCTGGAAGTCACGAAGAAAACCCGACGGATTCGCCGAAAAAACCTCGGAATTTAAAAACCGAATTGTGTCGCAAAATCTATCACTCACATGCACTGGGGATAGGTGGTGAACCCGGCGGACATCCGACGCAGAAGCGACACCTAGTGGTGCCTCGGGTGCGCACGACCTTAGTGAATGCCCGGAAGCACCTGATCTCTGAGTCTGAGCAACGCCGCTGGATCGCGAAGGTCACGGGTAAGTAATGAGCCCCAAGGGACGCAAAAAGTAAGTTTTATGCCCTGCCAAAAGAACCTAAAACAGACACTTTTTCGGGGCAGATTTACTTATCCGGTCCCGTCGCGACTCCGCGGTGGGTTGTCCGAGGTCCGCCGGAGTTACCTGCTTCTCCTGCATGTGAGTGCTTGATCTTGCACCCACATTTCCTTTTTTAATTCCGCGGTTTGTCCGAATACGTACGGGTTGTCGACGGGCACGACCCACCCCCCACGATTTCTGTTATATGCAAGACGGCGCCAATAAAGCCCACGAACCGATCGACGGGCGTGGTGCAATTTGGCGCAAAACGGAAATAGTCACGAAAACCTTTGTCTCATCGACCGCTGAGTAGCAGAAAATTAAACAAGTTATAAGAAAACAATCACAAGGCTCCTCAGCTGATCCTTATTTTTTCTCTTTCTTTGCCACAAGTTATTTTTCTTTTTCCAATTTTTCTCTTCTGAGATTCCATCAGGATTTCCTATCATTCAGTATTAAATCTTCTATAATTTTTTTAACTTAATTGAAAAGGCAATGATAAGAAAATAGGATATTTACAAATAGTATAAATTTAAATTATAATTTATTTTTTTTATTATTATTTTTAAGTTTTGTTTTTTCAAAGACAGATAAAATCCAATAGGATCTTACTCACAGGGGCCCATATTCACACACAGAAAGTGTTTATAACAGTTCCCCATCACTTGTGCATAGCTTGTCATAGGCAGCATAATACGATGAAATGTATAGCATTGCCGTTATGTCACATATTAATGTATCTACTTGAATGTTCTATAAATTCTTTCACCAATTTGGTGAAGTTACATTACCAATAACAGTAACAATTAACATGCGGCTATTAGTTATTGATGGGGGGTGCAGCATAAGGTTTTATGAACTTGGCATGGTGGCTCAAGCTGGTTAGCACTACAGCCTTGCAGCGCTGGGGTCCTGGTTTTCAAGTCCCACCAGGTCAACATCTGCAAAGAGTGTTGTTTTCGTTCTCTCGTGTTGCCGTGGCTTTCCTCCGGGTTTCCTCTGGTTCCTCACTAGGGTGATTAGTTTTGAGCCCATTGGGGACGGCCCGATTTGGCAAACTCTGTGCAGCGCTGCATAATCTGTGGGCACCATATAAATAACTTATATTATTATTGTGACTTAACCAGGGTCGTCTCATTTGTTGGTCAGTGAATATCTGCCCGCAACCTCCTCCCCACAGTAGAGGCAGTAGTAGTACCGCTCCTCCATCATGTACAGTATTTCACCATTTTGTCCTGTTGTATTATATTGTAACAATTTTTCATATTTTATGTTATTAGTTAGTTATTTTATGGTTATTTATTCTATCACTGAACGATACCAATAATATTATCCACAAGCCACATTCTGCCTGAGTTTGCACTTTGGGTAATCTTGGATGCATCAAACACTCACGCAGGAAGGTAACTTGATTTCTACCTACCAACAGGTGGAGCTTTCTTTTTCCTTACATAGATCAGAGCTGACATGATTTTTAATACAGAAAGGTAAAATCTTTACAAATCCTTCACTGACTGTGTTGCAGAACCAACCACAGATCATATACAATGGAGCACAACTTTACTACCGGGCACTCGGAGTTCCCGAAAGGCATTGTCAGTGTATAATGCGCTGTGCGGGGAGTCACTAAGATCCTGCGCCCCGATATCCTGCATGTGTCGCTTCCCGCTCAGATCCACGGAGTTCACCTTCTCTTCCTGGTGCATGTAAGGCATTGTCCGTTGTATAATGGCTGTGCAGGGAGTCACATAAGATCATGCCCCCGATATACTGCATGTGTCGCTTCCCCGACTCAGGTCCCCGGAGTTCACCTTTTCTTCTTCCTGGTGCAATGTAAGTGATTGTCCGTGTATAATGGCTGTGCGGGGATGTCACTAAGATCCTGCCCCCCGATACTCCTGCTTGGTCGCTTCCCCGCTCAGGTCCCCGGAGGTCAACCTTCTTCTTCTGGTGCATGTAAGTGCATTGTCCGTGTATAATGTGCTGTGCGGGGAGTCACTAAGATCCTGCACCCGATATCTGCATGTGTCGCTTCCCGCTCAGGTCCTGGAGGTTCACCTTCTTCTTCCTGGTGCATTGTAAGTGCATTGTCCGTGTATAATGCGCCGGTGCGGGGAGTCACTAAGATCCGCCCCCGATATCCTGAGTGACGCTTCCCTGCTCAGGTCCTCAGAGTTCACCTTTTCCTGGTGCAATGTAGGTGCATTGTCCGTGATAATGCGCTGTGCAGGGAGTCACAAGATCATGCCCCCGATATACTGCATGTGTGCTTCCCCGCTCAGGTCCCGGAGTTCACCTTCTTCTTCCTGGTGCATGTAAGTGCATCGTCGTGTATAATGTGCTGTGCAGGGAGTCACTAAGATCATGCCCCCGATATCCTGCCAGTGTCGCTTCCCCGCTCAGGTCCCGGAGGAGTTCACCCTTCTTTTCCTGGTGCAGGTAAGTGCATTGTCCGTGTATAATGGTGCTGTGCGGGGAGTCACTAAGATCCTGCGTCCGATATCCTGCATGTGTCGCTTCCCCTCTTCAGGTCCTGGAGTTCACCTTTTCTTCTGGTGCATGTAAGTGCATTGTTCATGTATAATGCGTGTGCGGGGAGTCAATAAGATCATGCCCCCGATATCCTGCATGGGTCGGCTTCCCGCTCAGGTCCCAGGGTTCACCTTCTTCGGTGCATGTACAGTGCATTGTCCGTGTATATGCGCTGTGCGGGGAGTCACTAAGATCGTGTGGCCTGATATCTGCATGTGTCGCTTCCGCTCAGGTCCCAGGAGGTTCATCCTTCTTTCTTCCTGGTGATGTAAGTGCATTGTCCGTGTATAATGTGCTGTGCGGGGAGTCAGTAAGATCGTGCGCCCGATATCCTGCATGTGTCGCTACCCTGCTCAGGTCCCAGGAGTTCACCTTTTTCTTCGACGCATGAAAGCCGGTACGATCGCACCAAAATCTGATCGCATGCACCAAAAACCCCTTTTAAATCCCTGTCCCAGTGGGGAAAAATGGAAATTGTCGGGATGTCCGATGAAAGTGCGGTCCGCGGGCCCTTAGTAAATGAGCCCCAATGTGTGACACATTACATAATAACTATTAAACATTATGTAAACTATTAAACATTGCAGATGTCACGTGAATGCTGCCGTCTTTTGAATTCAATTTACACGATGACACTTCTTTGACCAGAGGAATGGTAACATTGATTTTTTTATTTTAATTATATATTTATAAGAGAAATAACAGAGGGTCTCCTCGGTGTTCTCGGATATATTCTTCTGATGTCTCATGGGGAGAATTTATAAGAATAGCCGTTCCGGGAGATGTGATGGGTCCTCTTGGAGTCGTCAGGTTCTGGCAGCCCAATAAAGTGAAATGAAAATGTGGTATTTGTACAGTTTAAACCCAAGAAAGTGAAATGAGAAGACATGGAAGAGGCTGTGATAAATGCAGAAGTGAAAGTCTCCAATCTCCACATATCACATGATTTCCTCTCGCTGGATGATGAGTTTGTGGATGGTCTCCACAAGTAGTACCACGTCTTCCTTACAGACCACCAGACAGATAACTGTGTCTATCGTCCTACCTAAGTTTCATCAGTGTCGCAGAATTCTGAGCATAGAGGATCAAAAAGTAGCAATCACATATTTGGTCAATGGTTATGACTAGGGATGAGCGGACCCAAAGCGCAATGTTCGGAACAGTCCCTGAACTTTAACCACAAGTTTGGGTTCTGTATTCCGGATCATCCGCTAAAGCTGCCACCAATTGTGGTTGTTATAGTATTAAATACTGTTAGTGTGATGATTTGTGCCGGCACTGATCACATGTTAGCAGTTGGAAGTTCCCCATAGACTGAAATGTTGTAGTATTCGGGCCAGACCCGGACGCAGTTTAAGAATCTCCCCTGTGGACTTACTCACCTCAGTTTATGAGGTCCATTTGGTTCTGTAATTTGTGAAGAAGTGGCTGACAATTAGCCGGTCAAAGCTTCTGAAATTCATAGTCATCAGTCATTGTTATGGAGGCAACTATTTTTTGTATTTTCTACCTTAAAAGTGATTGTCAGGAATTAACCACAGCATAGGCCATCAGTGGGGTGTGTTGGTCATGGTGCCGTGTCCTCTGTAGTGGCCTGAAGCTCAACTCTAGTCTTCCACCCTAGACTTTCAGTGGGATATGAAGCTGTAGTTACAGCTTCCGACCACTACGCAAGACGCCTTTGCTGGTTCCATGTATGTGTATATAGCCTGCCAGACCCTGCCCCAGTGTATATAGCCTGCCAGACCCTGCCCCAGTGTATATACCCTGCCGCCGCTGCCGGACAGATTGCACAGAAGATATACAGGGGTCGCAGGAAAGGTGAGTTTAGATATATTTATTTTTTTGACCCGAGTATAAGCCGAGTTTGGGTTTTTCAGCACATTTTTTGTGCTGAAAAACTAGGCTTATACTCGAGTATATAAGGTATTTACCGTGAAGTGCCAACATGGCATTTGATGCAGTAACTTATTGCTACCTGTTCTTCCACATGATGAACTCTGTCCTGGGGCAATGGCCTGAGTGCCCAAAGAAAGGGCTCTGAGTGCCACCACTGCCATAGAGCATAAAGACAGAGCAGGAGGGAACCTATTCTGCCCCTTTGCTAAATAGGAATCTTGGCAGTAATGACGGGGATCTGCCAAATAATTGGGTTCCGACCATCCAGTAAGAAACCCCAATCATAAAGCCTTTGAATTTCGAAAGCACTCGAGCGTCTACAGCCGGCACTGTCATATTGGCACATAAAATAATTCTAATAAATGATACATTCTAAACAAATATTTTCAATAATAACACCTGCTAAAATGCTAAAATGTTTATACATAGACCTCATGGAGCATTGTGTAGGTCTCATCATAAATCCAGAGATTATTGTGAAGTAGGGAATGTATTTCACTAATATGGAATAATTGGTGTCAGTACTGTACAGGGGCAGCCAGAGGAGGATTATGACTTCCATGGGCCCCTACAAAGCTGGAATCACTTCCTACATCTGGTGCTAGAATCAGCTTCTAGCTGATCCCTTCTGCTGCTTTCAATCTGTGGTTTCAGAACCTTTGGAGAACCTTCATAAGTCCTGAAATGGTGTAAATATGTATCGAGAGAAGGAACAGGTGTATGAGGATTCCACGGGTGAAGGTCCTTCTCAGTATAAAATGTGGGGGGTGGTTTGGGTGGTCATGGGCACCCTAGAAGGTTCGGGATCTGGGCAAACCACCTATATAATAATCCACTACTGGGAGCAGCTGATAAAATCACAACCAATTGTGGGAACCCTGACAGCACAGGATGCAGATCTACATCCTCCATGTCCACCACTTGGTGTGACCCTGCACTGCTTTCATCCTCTTCTCGGTGTTGTTTCTTCCCCCTCCACATGGTGCTGAAATCTCGAGTGCTGGCAGGGAACAAATTACACCAAGTAGAGGTGGAGGAAATTGGGTCAGGGCTGCTCCTCACCCCACCGAGTGGCAGAGTATAGACATAACTTTGCTTGTGGCCCCCAAAATGCAAAAATGCTAAATCCCCCTCTAGCCCTGTAGGGTTTTTTCCCCCTTTCTTCTCGATCCACACATTAAACGTAAAAAGTTCATGGACCTGCATTCTTTTTCAACCTTTATGAACTATGTAACTATAATATATCAATCCACAGACGTAATAATATACAACACCTAGAGGTTGTTCTGTGAAAACCATCTTTTGTATTGTCGCTAAGACTCACTCTGATTTACGAAGGAAAACTCTGGTGAATCGGTGGTTCCAATCTCGTTACCGGCAGAGCAGATATACTTCTCCGAGGTCCCGTTCTGCACCGTTATCAGTTCACCACTTCCCATAATGGTCTTTGTTTTTCCAACCTTGTACCATGTGTATGTAGTCACTGCCGGATTGGCTTGGCTTGAGCACCGTAACCTCATGTTGTCTTCTTCTTCTATCGCCTGAAGAACTGATATTGTTACATTCTTTGGCTCATCTGTAAGAAGAAAATAATTCTTTTGTAGTTCCTTTCCACTCATTAAACTTTGTCTTTTATTTATCATGTTAATAATAATTTATTAAAGTGTTTTTTCCATTTAGATATTTAAAAAAAACGTCTTCAGAATTGTAACATTACAAAATGAAAATGTGGCACGTTTCAAGGTGAAAACGATTATTAGTCATAGCCCTAACTTATAAGATAGCAGATGCTTAAAAACAGGTTTTTTTTAATTTTTGTTTTATGTATTTCTTATTTGGGGGATTTTTGTTTTATTTTTGTGAATACATTTCACAAGTTAACAAATAGCTAAAAAATAACATTAATAGGACCAGATTGAGGCACCTAAATTATCAGTTTAGCCTAGTATCACCCTTAGGCTGTTCCACACTTGCGAGTGTGATCCTATGAACTTACATCCTAATTGCAACGCATGCTGATCGGATCTCCCGGCCCAAACTGAACTGACATACTGGGGGTCATTTACTAAGGGCCCGATTCCCGTTTTCCCGACGTATTACCCGAATATTTCCGATTTGCGCAGATTTTCCCTGTATTGCCCTGTGATTTTGGCGCACGCGTACGGATTGTGGCGCATCGGTGCCGGCATGCACGCGACGGAAATCAGGGGGCCTGGCCGAGCAAAAACCCGACGGATTCGGAAAAACCACCGCATTTAAAACAAAAAAAGTGTCGCTTGGGACGCGCTTACCTTCACTTGGTCCGGCCCGGTGAATTCCAGTGCGTTCAGATGCTTTTCAGCGCAGCAGCGCCACCTGGTGGACGGCGGAGGAACTACCTTAGTGAATCCCGGCCGGACCTGAATCCACCGCAGAGAAGGCGCCGCTGGATTGTGAACGGACCGGGTAAGTAAATCTGCCCCATTGAGTTCAGTTCCGGTTTGCAGCATTCGGGTCGGGAGATCCGGGCAGCATGCGTTGCGAGTGTGATGCGAGTTCATCGTATCACACTCGCAAGTGTGGAACGGGCCTTAGGCCAAAAACAATAGGCCTGTAGTGTGCTGTGGGGGTCCTGTGTGTCATAGATACAAGAAAAAAGACTACTCGGGCCATCGGCTCATAAACAGGTCGTGTGTGGGAGCCCTTTGAAATACTTGGGGCAGTAGATTAACCATTGAAGCAAAGGCCAAAAACCTGTCCACAAACAACATTCGTGTGCAGGAGAACCTAGACTGGTCATCAGAGGAACATGCCAATGAACTTCCAAGATCAAAGTTCAGCCAAGTTTGTATCCTGTTTTCCCCTAGACTGATTGCAGACTTGGTGGGGGTGTGGTTAAAATTTTAAAAAAATGTTCTGAGATGAAGGTGATCGAGAGGTTCAAAGGTTTAACAATCAGTTTAAACAACTGAGAGCTCACTGGATTCCATTACTATGTTTTGGTACTTACATGAGATACAATGTTGCTAATACTAATACCTTATATACTCGAGTATAAGCCTAGTTTTTCAGCACAAAAATATGTGCTGAAAACCCAAACTCGGCTTATACTCGAGTAAACAAAATATATGTTTTACCAGGTTTTTTGTTAAAATTAGGGGCCTCGGCTTATACTTGGGTCGGCTTATACTCGAGTATATACGGTAGTTCCTTTACTTTTTGTTAAATTTTGAATTCCAATTTTATTTTATCTTTTCAAATTTTTGGGAAAAAAATCATTGGAGAGTTCAGCACTTTAAACAGAGATATAATAATAATAATAATAATAATAATAATAATAATAATAATAATAATTGCAGGCTTCCTTACATGTAATATCCAGGGTTACAGAGTGCCTTGAGATTTTCATATTTGGGAAAGTAACCGTACACTGAAGCAGTGTTTTATCATCTCTGTATGAAGGGGTGAAGGTGAATGTAGACGTTATCCTCCAAATTCCTCTTTCCAGATCTTCATGGTTCCTAATAACTTGTACGTCAGGCTTATTCCATGTAATGGATGGGGGGCTGGAGGCGCAGGTGTGGTCTACAGAACAGGAGATAGTGACTGCTTCATTCTCTTTATATTTATTGGATACCATCAATAATGGTGCAGGTGGAGAATCTGAAAAAAAAGGATAAGAAAAGTTTTAATTAGGCAAATATTTTTTTGCAGGATGTGAAAAGTGCTCCCTTAAAAAATACAACTCAGTCTACATCAATGTATAACTTTCAGGAAGCCTAGCGACATGACCAGGGGTAATTAATTAAAGGATTTTTCCATGTTTCCATTATATCCTGGTGGTATTTGACCATATGTTTTGGTGACCCAAGTATAATCCTACTTCTGTCAGATTTTCACAGTGGTGGATTTGGGTCCGGTCGGGATTCATTAAGGCAGTTCCTCCGACGTCCTTCTGAGCTGAAGAGCATCGGAACGCACTCAAGTTCACTGGCCTATTCCTAGTTAAGGTAAGTGCAAGCTCCGCAACACTTTTCTTTTTTTAAATGCGTCAGTTTTTCCAAATCCGTCGGGTTTTCGTTCAGCCACGCCCCCCGATTTCCGTCGCGTGCATGCCAGCACCGGTGCGCCACAATCTGATCGCGTGCGCCAAAATCCTGGGGCAATTCAGGGGAAATCGGCGCAAATCGGAAATATTCGGGTAACACGTCGGGAAAACGCGAATCGGGCCCTTAGTAAATGACTCCCAATGTGGCTGCTTTGGCGCTTCTCCTCTCCTTAATTATGCACTGCTCTAGCCTTGTCCTGCCCAGCATAAGCTGAGAATACATCATCACTGTGTTGTCTCTAACAGGCAGAAGTAATCAATAGCTGCAGCATCCCCCATCTACTGTGAATGAGTCATCCATCTCAGGTTGATTAGTCCTGTCTGTACAGTTCAGGCAGCTCCTGTGTATGTGGAAGTAATGTATTTATGTACAGTAGCCAGGGCACTCAGGATGCAGAATTTTATAATTGTTTAAAACCACTGAGCTCAGGGATTAAACAAGATATGTTTCTGCATCAGTGTAGCTACAATATTCTTAAGGTATGAATGGATAAAAACAAATGGTAGATTTCCTTTAAAGGGGTTATCCGGGTTTAAAAATTTTTTTATGGCCGGGCTGGGGAGGGCTAGTTAAACATAATAAACATGGACTTACCTCCTCCGGCGCCGCCGATGTCCCGCGCCGCGGTCACTTCGATCCGTGTCCCTGTAAACAAACAGGGGCACGGAAGCCGCGCACAGGGAGCTTCCGGTCCGCGTTGTGGACGGCTCCTCCCATCCGTCCCTATCTCTCAGCGTTGTAAGCGCTGGGAGATGGTGCGCATGGGAGCTTCCGGCCGGCCGGAAGCTCCCTGTGCGCCCTTGTACTGAAACCGGCGCACGGAGAAGACGGGCCGCGGCGCGGGACATCGGCAGCACCGGAGGAGGTAAGTTCATGTTTATTATGTTTAAATAGCCCTCCCCAGCCGGGCCATAAAAAATTTTTTAAACCCGGATAACCCCTTTAATCTCTACTTCCTGCTGTGAACTTCCTCCATGTGGTCAGTAGCTACTGTCTGAGACTATGATAGCCCTCACACTTGTACGTGAAAATCGTTTGTGGACAAGAGACCTTGGATTGCAAATAATATAGAAGAATAATGGAATGGCCAGGAATTATTAAATGCCCCTCATTTACCTACAGGGGTGGATAAGCAAGCCATGGGCCCAGGGCTGTATGCATATTATAGCCCCTACAAATCAGGAATCACTTCCTATATCTGGTACTAGAATCAGCTTCTTGGGGAAAGGAGGACGTGTCCCTTCTGCTGCTTTCAAATCTGCTATTTCAGGACCTTTGGACCTCCAAAGGTCCTGAAATGGCTCTTGTGTACATTGAGAGAAGGAACAGAGGAACAGATTTTTGAGGATTTCGTGGGTGAAGGTCGTTCTCAGTAAAAAATTGGTGGGTGTTCTGTGTGGCCATGGGCCCCTTAGAAGGCTTGAGGCTCGGGTACCACCCAATCCCCCTATATTATAATCCACTACTGTTTACCTATGACTGAGACTCTACAGAATTTTTCATAACTGAGGTGATAGGAGTTTATATCTTCATTGACCCCGGGGTAGATCTCCACTGCTTCTTGTACATTATTAATTCTCAGAGAACAAGTGTCCATTGAATCTCTGAGCTGGAAAGTTCTTCCTCTATATTTGTCTCCCACATCACTCGGGGTCCTACTATCGAATATCTTCGGGTATCCTATGGGCACATTCTTATACCAGAACAACGTAAAACTCTGGGTATCATCAGGATAAGTGACAAGGCAGGGAATCTCCACACAAGATCCCTTTACCACCTCTATAGACCGAGGGAAGGTGAAGCCCCAATCCTTGCATGAGAACTCAGCGCAACCTGAAAAAATATGAAATTGTAGAAAATTATTTACTTGTAACTTTAATTCTGTAAATCACCAACAAACATTGACTTGCAAGAGAATTCGGCCCCTTGAACATTGAAAACTTTTTGCCACATTTCAGGCTTCTAATTTTTGGTGAAGAATCAACAACAAGTGGGAGACAATTGTGAAGTGGAACAAAATGTATTGGATATTTTAAACTTTTTTGTAAAAAAGTTAATAAACTGATAAGTGGGGGTGCAAATTAATACCTTGTAGCGCCCCCTTTTGCAGCAGTTACAGCTGCAGTCGCTTGGGGATATCAGTTCTGCCCATGGAGACGCTGAAATTCTTCCCGTTCTTCCTTGGAGAACAGCTGGAGCTCCGTGAGGTTGGATGAAGTGTTTGTGAGCAGCAGTTTTCAGCTCTTTCCACATTCTGGTTTGGATTCAGGTCTGGATGTGACTTGGCCATTCTTACACCTGGATATGTTTATTTGTGAAGCTTCCATTGTAGATTTTGCTTTATGTTTGGGATCTTTGTCTTGTTGGAAGATAAATCTGTATCACAGTCTCAGGTCTTTTGCAGACACCAACAGGTTTTTTTCCATGATGCTGCCCACACCATGTGTGACAGTGGGGATGGTGCCCCCACCATGTGTGACAGTGGGGGATGGTGCCCCCCGCCATGTGTGACAAGTGAGGATTGGTGTCACCACCATGTTGACAGTGGGGATGGTGCCCCCACCATGTGTGACAGTGGGGATGGTGCCCCCACCATGTGTGACAGTGGGGATGATGTATTCAGGGGGATGAGGTATGTTACTTATCGTTTGTCATAGTGGCCACAAAGGTTGATTTCGGTTTCATCCGACCAGAGCATCTTCTTTCATATGTTTGGTGTCTCCCCGGTGGCTTGTGGTAAACTTTAAACAAGACTTTTTATGGATTTCCTTGAGAAATGACTTTCTTCCATAACGGGCAGATTTGTGCAGTGTAGGACTGATTGTTGTCCTATGGACAGACTCTCCCATCTCAGCCGTAGATCTCAGCAGATCATCCAGAGGGATCATGGGCCTCTTGGCTGCATCTCTGATCAGTTTTCCCTTGTTTGAGATGAAAGTTTAGGGGACGGCCGTGGTCTTGGTAGATTTGCAGGGTCTGATCCTTCCAGTACAATATGACGCTTGCACTCGGCTCCTTGGGAGGTTTAAAGTTTGTGAGATCTTTTTATATCTTTAAACTTCTCCAGAACATCATCACGGACCTGCCTGGTGTGTTCCTTCATGAAGCAGAACCCTGAGATATCACAGAGCAGGTGGATTTATCCAGAGACCTGATTACACACAGGGGATTATATTCATCATCATCCGTCATTTAGGACGACATTGGAACATTCAGAGATCAGAGACTGAACTTCTGGAGGGAGTTTACTGCACTAAATAATAGAGGCGAATAATATTGCACCCCCTACTTTTCAGTTTATTATTTTTTACAAAAGTTTAAAATATCCAATACATTTGGTTCCACTTCACAATTGTGTTCCACTTGTTGTTTTATATCTTTATGTTTGAAGTCTAGAATGTGGCAAAAAGGTCGAAAAGTTCAAGGGCGAAGACTTTTGCTTGGCGCTGTATTACAATTTTTGTGTTATGATAGTCCTGTAACCTTGTATTATACTGGCTGCATCCAAAGAGATTTAAAGGATGTGGGGTGGGTGTGGCTAATGGTGTGTCATGTGAGTAGCTGCAGCCAACCTAACAATAGATCATGTGGTGGAGTCACACGTCCTGTGGGTGGAGCTGTGACACTTGAAATTGGGAACGTCTTCCAGTTGATAGAATCCTCCTAGTGATAGGCTTCAGCGGATCATGTGGTTTAAATGAATTTCATTTTTGATGCTTGGAGAAAGTTTCTATAAAACTGATAAATGATAATATTATTTTCTACAGTATAAATACCCGATACTTTGACTTGGACGGTTTTCTTTTCTTCCTCTGTGTTTAAATCAAAGGCATTTATGGTGTCACTTATCCCCGGATAATACCGTGCTGTATATCTCACGTCTCTGATCCTCAGGGAGCAACTGTTATTCCCATTTCTTATAAGTGATGTGCGCCCCCTGTAGTCCTGGATGACTTTAGGTTGGTCCTCACTGTACACTATTGGATAACTGAGCTTATTGTACTTATACCACACAATCGGGACGTCTCCATAGTCAGCGGGGGCAGTGAATGTGCAGGGGATCTCCACATCCGAGTGTTTCACCACATTTATAGATGGAAGGAAAGTAAATGTCCATTCTGCTTTATCTGCAAAACACCCTGAATAATAAAAGTCATATTATAAAATATTATTACTGACAGCAGTCACATAACAAAGGCTGAGTTCTTGATTATTTTTTTTTAACTTTTCAGTGTTTTTGAATTGTAATATTTTTTGAGTCCGGCTATGGCACCCTAACTTTGGCACAAAAATAGAAAGCAATTAGATGGCGAATTCCTTTGACTTATAAAGAATGTGAACAATTAATATGCATTTTTGTATTTCATGAGTAAAAAAAATAAGTCTCCGAATAAATTGAAATGTATAATGCACATATAGACTTGCTGGATTACATCTCCATTTGCCAAGAAACAGAAATGGGTTCATAGTAAACAGGGGTGAACCAAGCCTTTCTGCTGCCCAAGGTGAGCCATAGAGAGATGCCCCCCATCCATATATGCAATATATCATGGAGTGTCAGGACCAGATCCATCATATTGGTTTGCTGTGAACATAAAGCAATGCAAAATGTATACAGTGTATGGACATGTAGTATAAAATGCATACAGCATACCGCCATGTAGTATAAAATGCATACAGCGTGCTGCTATGTAGTATAAAATGCATACAGCATGCGCCATGTAGTATAAAATGCATACAGTGTACCACCATGTAGTATAAAATGCATACAACGTGCCGCCATGTAATAAAAAATGCATATAGCGTACCGCCATAAAGTATAAAATGCATACAGAGTACTGCCATGTAGTATAAAATGTTTACAGCGTACTACCATGTAGTATAAAATGAATACAGTATACCACCATGTAGTATAAAATACATACAGCGTACCGCCTTGTAGTATAAAATGTGATAAAGGGGGGGTTGGGGAATTGGGTTTCTATTCAGTTCCTCTAGGCTCCAGTGGTTCTGTCCAGCCCCTTAGTCTGTGCTATTTACCATAAGCACCTACTTCAGTCCTTCATATATCACAGGAATAACATACAACCCTCGCAGATACTTATATACAAAAAGACTTTACTAACAACATACATGTGACAAAGTAACTACATAAAATACAATACAAAATACATAGAGACAAACCTTCTTCTCCTGACCTCTCCCGGACACAGTAATGTGTATGTATATACAATATATAGTTAACACTACAGAAACTCCTGGATGTACCCTGAAACAGGAGTTACATCCAGTACCTGACCATATACATATACATATAGAGACTCATGCACAATAGCATCTATATATCTACTCCAATACACATGCAGGGCACAGATCCACGTGTGAATGGGATACGGCTATAGGTTATACATGTAGTTACACTAATATATACACACTCACTGTAAACACTTAGCTGTGTATATATATGGTAAAACACATAACACCTGGAATATCTATAGGTACACGTATAAAGTCTACTATATTATAATACGTACTATGTTATAATTACTCTTATAAAGTTATATACATACACAGAAAGCACACACAATATATGACCTGGTTCCTAAGGTAAGTGCTGTACGTCCGGGGGGGGTCAGGAGCAAGAGACAAAAGAGCCTGATTTCTGTTTTTACCATGCTTAAATATCCTTGTGTGTAATCCCTTCCCACCACCTATAACTCCACCCTAAGACCCTCTTAGGATAGACCCCAGTGTGTGCAGGGAATCTCACACCTGGTTCATGGTGGCTTCTTACTGTTCAAAGCCTTTTGATATGTTAATGACCCAATGGCTTCAGTACACACTGACATCTCACCACAGAGTATCAGTGCCTGTGGTCAGTATATACTGTATCCATTTACACTATATGTAATATATATAATAATAGAGCAGAGGGTCCAGTTATGAATAATATCCCCTGTAACAAAATGCATACAGTATACCACCATGTAGTATAAAATGCATACAGCATGCTGTCATGTAGTATAAGATGCATATAGAGCACCGACATGTAGTGTAAAATACATACAGCTTGGTGCCGCCTGCCTTTTTTTTTTTTTTAAGATTTTATTTTTTATGATAATACATTAACATTGACAGCAAGGGTTACAAAACATTATAAAATATTATATCCACATTTATCAAAAGCACACGGAGAAAATACAGGAATTGTAACCCGAGTAAATACTATAATAGCCCCAGCATCCGCCCTCCCACCCCGCCAACCCAACCCCTATGCCGTGAGGAAAGAAGAAGAAGAAAATAAATAAATAAATAAATCATTAAAAAAACACGAAAATTTAATGAAACTAATACACAACATTTTGCTAATTTTTAGTAGTAGTAATGCACAGAATTTTACTAACTTTCTAACTTTATGCCCATCTTACTCTACTTCATCCGTCATTCTCCGACTCTATACACCAAACCTTTTTCCACTTCTCAAGATATCCTCCCTTGACCGCCATCCATTTCTCATACTTTTTACACTTCACCTCTCCCTGGAATTCTTCCGGGGACGGGGCGGTTGGACACCCCCACTTCCGTGCAATGACCAGTCTTGCCACCAAGAGAACCTTGTTAACCACGGACTTTTTTCCCCTTTCCCCATTACTAAATTGATGACAACTAAGCAGGGCAACCTGAATAGTGTGGGGCATCTTTACTTTAAATGTTTCTTCCAAATATAGAAAAGCCCTAGACCAGAAAAACGTAACTTTATTACAGGCGAATGCCACATGTTCGAAATCCGCATTCTCCAGGCTACACCGCAGACACTTGAAATTGTCTTTAAGTTTTATTCTAAGTAAACTGTGAGGGGAATAATACAATTGGTGCACAAAATTAAATTGCACCATTCTATGATTCCAAGAGAGGGAGGACAGCCCAATGCCCCTGTAGCATTTTTCCCAATCTGTCTCAGACAGAGACCCCACTTGATCATGCCATTTTCTTTTGGAAGGATGAGTGATTCCCTTTAAGAACCCATAGATCAAATATCTATAAACATGTGCTACCACCTTGTTCGGGGTGGAGGATCCCAATAGGAATTCTACCCCTGCATCTGTGCATAAATTAAACCTAGTTTTACCACAAAAACCTGGTAAAACCTATATTTTTTGCTCGAGTATAAGCCGAGTTTGTGTTTTCAGCACATTTTTTTTGTGCTGAAAAACTAGGCTTATACTCGAGTATATATGGTATCCTTAGGGCCCAGTCCAAGGTCTTCTTCTCTTTTCCCTCTATACTGTCCCGTTGGTACTGACTGCTAATCAACCCAACCCTTACATCTCGTTTTCCATCTGTGGTATCACCATGGGCATAGGCCCGTTTTCTTGGGGTTGCGCTTGAGCCTGAACTCTTTTTTACATCATAAGTTCAATCACTTGCACAGTCCTGTGTTAAGCACCTCAAAATAGATTTCCAGATCCTGACCGTGAACAACAATGGAAACCTCTAAGACCCTAATGCTTACTTAGATTCTCTCTCATCCTGACTACTGTAACCCCCTACTAATCAGGCAGCATGGTGGCTCAGCGGTTAGCACTATAACCTTGCAGCGTTGGAGTCCTGGGTTCAAGTCCCATCGAGGACAACATCTGCAAAGAGTTTTTATGTTCTCTCCGTGTTTCAGGCAGGCCTATCACATTCCTATCGAAAAAAAGCTGAAAAAGGTGGTTGTGATTTTTACACAACCCAAAAAGATGAGCAGACAATTATCATTAGATTAATCGAATAACCCGAAAATTCTACACATTTGTGCTTTCCATCTTTGCACTGTTTTGACCTGATTGGGTCTCCTCGACTCTACACGCCTACAGGGCAGCCTTAATTGGCCGTATCCGTAAGGAGAACTCTTACTTCCCGACCCTGGTCACAAGCCTCTCACTCAGCCAAACCAGTTCCCTACACTGTACTGAGGAGACTCAATCAGGTTGAAACAGCACTGTCTATAGTTGGGAGTTTGCTCCTACTGGAATAGATATAGAAAGATATGGTGAACTACGGTGGACCTAATCGGGGGAAGCGACACATGCAGGAAATCGGACGCACCATCTTCATGAATCGCGGCAGATGGGCATTCCAGCGGACATTCCGGATTGTGCCCCTACATTGTATAAAAATATGCAGATGCATTACGTACCGGGCACGTTATTAGTCCAATCTATTTTAACATTATCACAGTTGGTTTAAATAGCCATTTTTTGGTGCAAGAACACAATGGGGGTCATTTACTAAGGGCCCGATTCACGTTTCCCCGGCGTGTTACCTGAATATTTCCGATTTGCGCCGATTTCCCCTGAATTGCCCCGGGATTTTGGCGCACGCGATCGGATTGTGGCGCATCGCCGCTGACATGCACGCGCCGGAAATCGGGGGGCGTGACCAAACGAAAACCCGACGGATTCGGAAAAACCGCCGCATTTAAAAAAAAAAATGTGTCGCGGAGCTTGCACTTACCTTCACTCAGCCCGGCTTGGTGAACTCCAGTGCGTTCCAGGGAACTTCAGCGCAGCAGCGCCACCTGGTGGACGTCGGAGGAACTACCTTAATAAATGGACGGGGTAAGTAAATCGGCCCCATTGAGGATGTCTTTAAGGCGCATCCTAATGATGTCATGAAGTTTTTGTATATACCTTTCCAGTGTAAAACAGCAATACCTTATAAACAATTTAGTTATATTTGTTTATCTAGAGGAGATACATATCTATTCTGTCCAACAGAGGTCTTACGTGTACACCTAGATTGAGCTTTGTCACTCAAAAAACGGCTGTAGTTATTAAGCCTGTCCACAGGATGTCCTAGTTCCTAGGTCCTAGATCCACTAGTTCCTATGTGGATGTGGTATCGTAATTCATCCAGAGGATGTCCTCAGTGCACACTCCATTTGTAGCTGTTATTATAATTTTTGAAACTACGGAAGCATGGATGGTTCAAAAAGATTGTCACATTCTTCCAACACGCTGGATGGTGACTGTGCATGGGGGACTAGATTTAACATTAGGTAAGTACTGGATAAAGAGAGACAAGGGGGGACATTAATCATAGTCTGTTAGACTGTTTTGAGCGTCTTTTAGCGCAAAAATCTGGCGCATCTCGTTAATTAGGCGCATTTAGTGGTTTTGAGCCCCTGCGCCTTATCTGACATATTGGGGCAGATTTACTTACCCGGTCCGTTCGCGATCCAGCGGCGCGTTCTCTGCGGTGGATTCGGGTCCGGCTGGGATTCACTAAGGTAGTTCCTCCGCCGTCCACCAGGTGGCGCTGCTGCGCTGAAGTTCCCTGGAGGCCCGCCGGAATGCCCTGAAATTCACCAGCCTATACCTGGTGAAGGTAAGTGTAATTTTCGCGACACATTTTTTGTCTTAAATGCGGTGGTTTTTCCGAATCCGTCGGGTTTTTTCGTTCAGCCACGCCCCCCGATTTCCGTCGCGTGCATGCCAGCGCCGATGCGCCACAATCCGATCGCGTGCGCCAAAATCCCGGGGCAATTCAGGTGCAATCGGCACAAATCGGAAATATTCGGGTAACACGTCGGGAAAACGTGAATCGGGCCCTTAGTAAATTACCCCCAGTGAGTGCGTCCTATACAGATGTTTGCACGGGATCTATCACTAATTTGCACCTAAAAAGGCACAAAATAGGCGCAGAAAATGCCCCTACTCTGAGCAGGTGCACTTCCAAAAAACTTCCCTTTTCATTACTAAAAACATAAACTTTTAGGTTCCAATGAAGAATTCCCTCTATGCAAATGGAAATACTTCGGAGCGTTTTAATGTAACATTTCTCCAGTAACGACTTCATCATTGGCTATGGATCATCTCTGGAGTGATTCTTGTCTAGGGATCATCTCCTGGGAGTGATTATGTCTATGGGATCATCTCTGGGAGTGATTATTGTTATTGTTTGGATCATCTCTGGAGTGATTATTGTCTATGGGATCATCTCTGGGAGTGATTATTGTCTATGGGATCATCTCTGGGAGTGATTTGTCTCCTGAGGATCATCTCTGGAGTGATTATGTCTATGGATTATCTCGTGGGAGTGATTATTGGTCTATGGATCATCTTCTGGGAGTGATATTGTCTATGGGATCATCTCATCTGGATGATATTGTCTTGGGATCATCTCTGGGCTAGGGTGCAGTATTGTCTATGGGATCATCTCTGGGAGTGATATTTCTATGGGATCATCTCTGGGAGTGATTATATGTCTATGGGATCATCTCTGAGTGATTATTGTCTTATGGGATCTCTCTGGGAGTGAATATCTATGTCTATATGGGATCATCTCTGGGAGTGATATTGTCTATGGGATCATCTCTGGGAGGTGATTATTGTCTATGGGACAATCTCTGTGGTGATTATAGTCTATGGGTCATTGATATTTAGGCAGGGATCAGTCTCTGGATGATTATGTGGTATGGACATCTCGTTTGGTGTTATGCTCTGTGTATGGGATGCATCTCTGCGTGATTATTATAGTCTATGGATCATATCTGGGAGGATTAGTTATGGGATCATCCTGGGAGTGATTATGGTATGGGATCCTCTCTGGAGGATTATTGGCTATGGGATTTCTCTCTGGAGTGATTATTGTCTATGGGATCATCTCTGGGAGTGATTATTGTCTATGGGATCATCTCTGGGAGTGATTATTGTCTTATTGTACAGATCTGAGAATATTATCAGTCTCCATTATCTGTAAATTATAATAAAAAAGGAAAAGACTCATTTCCGCAAGAATTTATTTTTTTTTTTTTCCTTCTCTGTCACTTTTAGTCCCTGCAGTTACATCACAATGATAGGTTTTGTGCATAGATGACGCCCTGAACGTTCTGTCACCTTTTCTCAGTCTCCTTCCATTATTGCTCACAAATGAGATCTAACAATTTGAGACAAATTTGGCGCTAATTTAGGCGCAAATGAATCGGACATGCGACAATTCCAAAGTGCATTTACTAAGGCAGAACCAGATCCATCATAGATCAGGAGCCAAAAAGAAGAACAAACCAGGCGCAAAAATAGGCGAACCTGAGACCCCCTATGATTAATGTCCCCCAAGAGCGTTGGAAGTGGAAAGAAATATTTATGTAAGGAGCTTTTGGGTGTTTCTTTTATTTAGCTTTGTGGTTAATGTAAGATGGTTCCTGATAATACATTGGGGCACATTTACTTACCCGGTCCAGTCGCGATCCAGCGGTGCGTTCTCCGACGTTGATTCGGGTCCGGCCGGGATTCACTAAGGTCGTGCGCCCGATATCCACTAGTTGTCGCTGTTACGCCAAGGTCTGCCGGAGTTCACCTTCTTCGTTCCGGTGTATGTGAGTGCTGATCTCGCGCCACAAATTCTTTTTTAAATTACGCATTTTTTCCGAATCCATCGGGTCGTCCGATGGCCACGCCCCCCGATTTCTGTCGCGTGCAAGCCGGCGCCGATGCGCCACAATCCGATCGCGTGCGGCAAAATCCTGGGGCAATTTGGCACAAAACGGAAATCCTCGGGAAACCCGACAAAAGTGCGCGATTCGGACCCTTAGTAAATGAGCCCCATTGAGTCCCCTTGGGTTTAGACTTCCTAATTTATAGATCCAATAGATCTCTATTTTATGAGGCCTCCAAATCTGTTTGTTTATCTGATCGATGGGGGTCACTTCTATTCCCTGATCTGTAGGATTGCGTTCTAGAAATGCAAAGCCGCGATGGCCGGTGATTGATTTTCTTATGTCTGATATTGGATCTATTGGTTCGTTCGGATGTGTAAACTTTGAACCGTTCTGCCTACCTACCATTCTGTCTACCTACTGCTTCCCGCAGTTACATTTGATGAGGTACATTACATAGTTACTTTGGCAGCATAAATTTTGTTTTATCATGTACTGTTCTCTTGTGGCATTAGACTGGAATTCTATAGACACTGTTATTTCTGTGCAGCATAGAAATGTCCATATTTAATAATAATTCCTATATTTATATAGCGCACACAGCGCTGCACAGAACTTTCCAAAATGGTCCCTGTCCCCAATGAGGCTCACAATCTAAACAACCTACCAGTATGTTTTGGAGTGTGGGATGAAACCGGAGGACCCCCACACAAATACGGAGAGAAAATACAAACTCTTTGCAGATGTTGACCCCAGGATTTGAACCCAGGTCCCGCTGGTAGCTGGTGCCGCCTGCTTGTTTTTTTTTAAAGATTTTTATTTATGATAATAAAAATTTAACATGACAGCAAGGGTTACAAAACATTATAAAATATTATATCCACATTATCAAAAAGCACACGGAGAAAATACAAGGAATTGTACCCGAGCTACAGTAAATACTATAATAGCCCCACCATTCGCCTCACCCTGCCACCAACCCTAGCCATGAGGAAGAAGAAGAAGAAGAGAAAAATAAATAATAAATAAATAATCATTAAAAAAACACGAAATTAATGAAACTAATACACAAACATTTTGCTCATGTGTAGTAGTAGTAAGCACAGAATTTACTAACTTTCTAAAGTTAGCCGTTTTACTTACTTAACCGTATTATCCCGACTCTATACACTCAAACCTTTTGTCCACGTCTCAAGATATCCCTGGAACGCCATCATTATCATACTTTTTACACTTCACCGCTCCCTGAATTCTTCGGGGACGGGGCGGTTGGACACCCACATTACGATGCATTTCTTCCCCCACACCCCCCCCCACTGTTTTCACACTGAACAACTCCCCCCCCTTTCACCCCCCCCCCCCCCAGTCAATGACCAGTCTTGCCACCAAGAGAACTTGTTCACCACGGACTTTTTTCCCTTTCCCCATTAATTAAATTGATGACAAAAACCTAAGCAGGGCACCTGAATAGTGTGGGGCATTTTCCTTTAAATGTTCATTCCAAAATAGAAAAAGCCTAGACCAGAAAAAAACGTAACTTATTAAGGGCGCAAGCCACATGTTCGAAATCGCATTCGCCAGGCTACACCGCAGACACTTGAAATTGTCTTTCAGTTATTCTAAGTAAATGTGCGGGGATAATAAAATTGGTGCCAAATTTTAATTGCACCATTCTAGATTCCAAGAGAGGGAGGACAGCCCAATGCCCTGTAGATTTTTCCATTGTCTCAGAAGAGACCCATTGATCAGCCATTTTCTTTTGGGAAGGAGAGTGACTACCTTTAAGAACCCATAGATCAAATATATATAAACCTGGGCTACCCTTGTTCGGGGTGGGAGGGATCCCAATAGGAATATACCTGGAGCTGTGCATAAATAAACCAACTGTATATAATCGAGTAGAAGCCGCCCCGAGGGATACGCCGAGGCCCTAATTTAACACAAAAAAATGGGAAAACCTATATGACGCGAGTATAAGCGAGGGGGGGAAATGCATTGGTCAACGCCTATCCAGTTATGTAGCCAGTCCAGCCCTGCCCCAGTGTATCAGCAAGCCAGCCCAGGTCGCCAGTGTAATTAGCCTGCCAGCCCCTGCCCCAGTGTATATAGCTGCCTCCCTGCCCCAGTGTTAGAGCCTGCCAGCCCTGCCCCAGTGTATATAGATTGGCCAGCACTGCCCCAGTGATATAGCCTGGCCAGCCCCTGCCCCAGTGTCTAGAATGCCAGCCCCTTCCCCCGTAATATAGCCGCAGCCCCTGCCCAGTGTATATAGGCATGGCCAGCCTGCCACAGTGTATATAGCCCCCCCCATTCCCCGCGTGCAGCACAACACTACCGGATGGATCGCACAGAAGATTACGGTGACCGCCAGAAAGCAAGTTTTGATTTATTTATTTTTTTTTTTTACTAGAGTATAAGCGAGTTTGGGTTTTCATCACATTTTGTGCTGAAAAACTAGGCTATACTCGAGTATATAAGGTAGTTTTCCTATTACCGAGTTATATGCGTGCTGCAATTGAAACAGTCTAAAGGAAGGAAGAAACATCGTGTCAGAGATTCTATTAGGGTAAATAAAATCTGAAAATACCATGAATGGGAGAAATTATTACTTGTGTGAAAAAAGTACACCTTTTTTATCCAATATCTACACATCCGGCATGATTAACCTTCCTCAAAGTGGATAATTCCCCAAATGGAGAGAAACAAAAAAATCCTTGAATAACTTAATTCTGTAAGCAATCCAACTCTTACAATAACCCCCTATATGAGTACCTCTATACTATCGTGCCCAGTTCCCCACTTTCCAAGAGACGTAAAGATAGAGTCCCTTGTGACCTCACTATTTGCAAAATACGTCCCAAAGGGTACACAATCCCTCTGGTGATCAAAAAACGCAAAGCTGGATAAAAAATCCAAAAAGGTAGGGACCCCAGCCCACCTTTTTAGGGGGGCGCAAAGAGAGGACAACCAACTCCTAGGCATTTTTCCCCAGAGTAGATCCTTAGTAGTCCCTCACAGCCTAAATAGTGTCTGGTGTAAGCCTATAGGGTTGGAGATTGTTACACAGGCCCTTCATGTTTGTGAATCACGTTACACTGTGCACGTGTGTGAGATTACGGCAGAGGGGGGGAAGGGCTGAGGAGAGAAAGGGTAGGACAACAGTGTAAAACCAATCGACGCTAGAGCAAATGGGGGCTCTTTAAAGAACTAGAGCAATTCTGTCCATTAAATTGATTAGAAAGTTGATTTTCGTAGGAAGGAGGCCATGGTATATATCAAATATAAGAAGATCCAAGTCCCGGTGCCTGGATCTAGGAGTAATGTCCCGGTTATCAGGAGGATTCTGATGATTGATACGATTTCCCTTTAAGAAGCAAACACAGATGGATGCAGTGATTTAATTAACCTACCACCAGGATGAAGTATTGTAAACTAAGCACAATGACCTACTGATGAGCCCACTCTGGCAGGATCTGCTCCTCTTAAGCTTCCTTGTTTTTAAGAAAAAAAGTTTTAAAATTAGCAAATGAGACTGGAGGGGCTCCAGGGCCACCAAGGTTTTATTGAGTGAGTCCTTAGAATCTTATTGCATCATTTTATGAGCCTTTTTCTAAAAAAAAACAAAGGTTATAGGAAGCTTTAAAGGATCGGCAAAGGAGCAGGCACCACCCCCAGTATGTCAGGGTATTAGTTTGACCAATCCTTCATTGGTGGGTAGATGTCTTATAATTTGCTTTGAATGGCATACAATAGAAACACAAACATTTCAATTTATAGCTAAATATTAGAAGAAGGCCAGGTGCCGTGCCAATGTGGCGGGACTGGGTGTGTAGCAGAGACAAACTGGGCCACTATCGGAGGAGTAGGGAGATGTGATGAGTAATTTGTATTAGAGGACAATATAAGTTACTACACTGGTTTTATCAAGAATGAGACATAATAACTATGTATATACTGAGTATAAGCCGACCAAAAATATAAAGCGAGACCCCTATTGTACCACAAAAAACTGTAAACTATATTTTTTACTCGGTATAAGCCGAAGTGATAAGTTTGGTTTCAGCACATTTTTTGTGCTGAAAACTAGGATTATACTCGAGTATATATGGTATTTGAAACAATAAGATTCCCACCTCCCAGAGTAGAAGCAGAAGAAACATCCTCTTAGAACGATCCCGGTAATGTTCAACATGGTTGTCAGTTTAAGGTTTTGCTCTATATTTCTTTCTTGTTTGGCCAAAATTAACGTAAAGGAACTATTTGAAACTAGTAAAAAGTTAAAAAAAATAAAAAAACCTGTTTGACACTGACCTGATATCCTTACACACTCAATAATGGGTTAAGCACACAATCCCCCATTTCCCCGATAATCGAATGGGTGATACTGTGGGGTCATGATGTAGGACCCGGTCACCACATGCACGGTGTCCACCTCCGTACATACCAGGTATACACAGACACATCGTAGTAACACACCGGCTCGGATTATACACATATATACTCCCCCGGCCAAATTCTTAGGCACTGATGAAGATAAGCTGACCTTCAGTGACTCACACTTGGTCATTACATAGAGAAGTGGCTAGAAATCGGCACATCTTAGTTCCTCGTTGCAGTTTACTTTCCAAAAACAAATGTAGAAGTGCTGGAGATGAGGAAAGAGACACTTGTGAAACTAAAAAAAAAACCCAATGGGGCACATTTGTACTTACCGAGTCCTTCGCAATCCGCGGCGCAGTGTCCGACGTGGATTCGGCGTTCCTGCGGATCACTAAGGTTCGTGCGCCCGATATCCACTTAGTTGTCGCGCTGGCGCGCGGCTGCGGAGGTTCACCTCTCTTCTGGTGCAGTAAGTGTGGGTCAAGCAACAACAATGTTTTTTTTTACATACTTCGGTTTTTTTCCGAATCCGTCAGGTTTTTCTGATGGCCACGCCCCGTTTTTCCGCCGCATGCAAGCCGGCGACCTATTGGACCCATTGAATGCGTGCGCAACACCTGGGGCAATTCGTGCAAAACGGCCAAAACGGTAAAATGGAAACCCGAGGAATGCGTGTTCGTAGAACTACTTAGTAAAAGTGCCCTTGTGGAATAAAATGTCATCTGTGTACACTGATGATAGTGGACCTGTTCCTAGGGGAGTTATTTGCTATTTCTTAAACGTTCTGGTTGATTCTTCCAGACTCCTACAGAAATCCACGGAGTCTCGGGTGTCCTCAACCCACACAGTTGTGTATAATCTCTGGATCGGAGAGGAAGCAGAACTCTGTCTTTCTTTTTCTGTGAGCTTTGTATATGTCTCCGGGAACCTCTCGCACTTTGTCTGACTTCCCCATACAATAAGAAGGTCCATTTTTGTAGAGATCTGAAGTGAGGAAGGGAAAGGAAAGTGTTTAAGTTGTTTTGTCCAATTGTGCTCTTGCATTTTGCATTGCAATCATTGTGTGAGTGGATGGCAGCGTTCCTTCCTTTTCACCCATTTAAAATTATGAATTTTAGGTTTTTATTCATCCATTTTTGATTGCACCTGTTGACCTACACTTATATGGAAGTTCAACTTTAGTAAGAAAAGACCACAAGCATAAGGTAGTGAGAGAAACTGGACTCTAAAATGGGTTTGTGATTTTCCTAGGACGAGTGCTCATCTAATAGGAGCACACGGGGTGGGGAGATACCTGGAATAGTCTAGATATTAATAAGTGTCGCTATATATGGCTCAACCTTGCCTTATTCACGCTAAAGGTACTTTGAGAACTAAGATAGGACTAAATATCTAATGTAGACTGAGAGGTCCAGTTCTAACAGTTGGAGGTGGTCGACTTCAGACTTTTTTCCATTGCCGCATAAGGGGCACAGTTACGTAGAAAGTCTAAATTTCACAAGTAATTCTCGTTCGTGTATACTGCTGGGTGGACGTAACGAGCGCGAAATCCTGAATCTGACGCTTCCCTGCACTGGCCCGTCAAGGTTCCTCACTTTTTGTGGTGAACTTGTAACATACGGCGTGCCCTGTGCTCGCCCTGCTACTTTTCAAATAGTGTCAGACAGATGAACAAGGCAGTATAATGGACACTTTTCAGTCTTCATCCACAAGAACTTTGGACCTTGTTCATGCCTTTACTCCATAAAACCGGCATACAGGACCGGGTCACATTGCTAGGGCCGTGCGTTCAGTTTTCGTCTGACTTTGCACGTTCTTTCTAGTAGCAAACTACTGCAAGGTATTTAAGCAGTGTCCTGAGACAGATCCTTGGCATACGCTGCACATAACCGATTGGGACAGAAAATTCTGCATGAAGGGGGTCGGTGGTTCATGTTGGACAGTGCGCCCGATTTAACACTGCAAAGCTGACAGAACTGTGTTGCATGCCCATGTTTAAAGGTTGCACCAAAAAAAAAGTTGATGCAACTACTGTTGGAGAAGTGCAGGGGGCCGCCGATTCCAGAGAAAGTCGCCAGAAATTATTAATCTGGGACCCCCTGCAGCCCACTGCAGAACCGCTGCACATAGTACCCATGCACATAGTATCACTACATAAGTTCACACCCTGCACATGTCAACCCTGCACATAGTACACACACTGCAACTCAATAGTCACTATTGCACATAGATACGGATCTACAGGTGACACCCTGCACATAGTAACAGGACACCTGGCATATAACAGCCCTCCAAGTATACCCTGCACAATAGTACACACTTGCGCACATAGTAACAAAAAACACCTGCCACATAGTACACCACAAGTAGCACTGTACGTGACTGCACTGTACACATTGACATAGTACACAGACACTGCACATAGTACAGGACTGGGGCAAGTAGTACACATGCCACATAGTACACACTTGCACGTGTAACACCCTGAACATTAAGTACAGACCGACATACGTACACACATGCCGCGCTATAGCACATGACATCAAATCACTCCAACTGATATTATCCTCACTGCACATAGTACACACTGCACATAGTACAATACAGCCCATAGCCTTCCACAACGCACATGAGTCCACTGCACAAGTACACCCGCCCCAACAAAAAGGTTGGCACTACTGTTGAAAGAGTGCGGGGGCGCCCGCTTCGGGAACAGGCGCCAGAAATTAGAAGCTGGGGCCCTGTACACGCAAAGAACAGCACTGAGTGCACATATTACACCTCACATAGTACACCTGACATAGGTCACCCTTGCACAATCGCACACCTGCACATAGTAAAACCTGCAATAGTCACACTGCACATAGTACCCCTCACATAGTATAACACTACATAATAGTACGCACAACACATAGTACAATCCAGCACATGTCAACATCCTGACATACGACACCCTGCACATAGTACACACTGCTCATAGTACCTGGACACTGCACATAGTACAACACTACTTCACATAGTACACACCCGTGTCAACAAGTACTCCTATGCCCAATAGTACACACTGCAAATAGGTACACATTGCACATTAGCAACATGGCAGACACTGCACATGTTACCAACACCTGCAATAGTACCAACACCTGCAAACATAGTACCCACTGACATCGAGTAACACACTGACGTAGTTATCACACTAGCACCAGTACACAACACAATAGTAACACTGAACACTAACACCACCTTCGGCCATTAACCACACTGCACATACACCTGCACATAGCACGGCACTTGCAATAGTACTTCACTCGCACATATGTACATTACTGCACATAGTACACCTGCACATAGGAACCTGACCACGCCTAGTCATGGACAGTATACACACCTGCACATAGTACCTGCACATAGTTCATCCGCTGCACATAGTCACTGCAATGACACATTGCACATAGTACACAGGACACTGCGACACTAAGTACACCTGCACATTAGTACACCTGCAATAGTAACGACTAGACCACTGCACGCATATAACAACACTGCACAGTCAATCGTACACACTGCACCTCTTCAACTCAATCACAGCATGTCACATATACACACGCACATAGTACCATGCACACTGCCCCTAAATATTCACACCCCTGCACTAGTAACACTCCATGCACTGCACATAAGTCTTCCTGCACTACACACACTGCACATAGTCAACTCACATGAACACTGCAAATACAACTCATATAGTACCCAACACAATACCCTGCACATAGTACATCTACATGACTTTCCCACATAGTACAACAAACCTGCACTAGTACACAGGACAATGCCATAGTTACAACCCTGTCACATAGTACACACTGCACATATACACACTGCGCCGTGTACACACTGCCCTAGTACACACTGCACCATAGCACGCACTGCATATATAAGAATATACACATGACATAGTACACACTGCACAAGTCACACACTGCCATAGTACACAGGGAACACTGCCTTACACCTGCCATAAACACTGCGAATCAGTCAGAACACTGCACTGTACCCTGCGTAGTCACAAAACCTGCCCTAGTACACATGAATTGCATCTGCCCCACTAGTAGCATCATATATACACACTTGCACATAGTAACACCGACACTGCTAGTACACCCTGCATATAGTACACAGGACCTGCAATAGTGCACACTGGACACTAGTACGCCATGCCATCATAGTACGCATGCAATATGTACACAGAGACGAATAGTCCACCCTTGCACATAGCTACGCACTGCACATAGTACAATGCACATGCCATAGTACGCATGCACATAGTAGCACACTGCACTAGTCACAGACACTGCACATAGCACACCTGCAAATTACAATGCACCATAGTACGCACTGCACATAGTATCTGACATGCGAACAATAACATGCACATAGTAGTACGGCCATAGTCCAGCAGCCTGCATCATAGTACACACTTGCACACATCGTAACACCTTGCAATAGTACGCATTGCCCATAATACCATCTGCACATAGTCACTGACTAGTACTACATAGTCACACTACACATAGTTACCACACTGCACATAGTCACATGCACATAGTACGTCCCACCTAGCCACATAGTACACCCTCATGACCTAGTACATCCCTGCACATAGTATCACCTCACAAGGTAACAACTCACAGTACACACTGCACATTAGTACACACCTGCAATATTGTACACCCTGCACATAGTACATCCAATGCACATAGGACTAGACCAGGCACATGTACACCCTGCACATAGTACACACCCTCATTAGTACCACTGCAACAGTTACACAACTCTGCAACATAGTACACCCCTGCACAATAGTACACCGTGCAATAGTAACGCAATGAACAATTAGCATGGCACTAGCCCTGCACGACATCTAGTACACTGCACATAGTACTGCACAATACACCTCCTGACAGGCCTAGACGTCGCACATAGACACCTCATGACATGACTTACCCGCCTAGTACCTGCACATAGTACACACAGCCAGGACGAGTGCGAGAGGGTTAACATGGGTATATATGGGTCTTGACAAACATTTAAAGCAAAGTGGAAGTCTCCTCCGATTTCTGTTCCTTTAAAATACATAATCTGTAATTTCCTATGAAATGTATGCATCCATCTCTTCAGTTATGTGGGGGTAAATTAGATTTTCATAGCGCCAAAAGGTTGTCATCATCGATAGCCACTAGGGGGCCCGGTATAACTAAGGACATTATGGCACCTATTTCTATGCTATTAGCAAACAACAGACCTACACCACATCATCAATAGTTTTAGGGTTTGGGTTTGGCTTGTCCAACAAGGGATCACGGTTTACTGACATGAGGCCTGGTTAGGAAGGGGTGGTCTAATATAAACTATCTCCCCCCCCCCCTTGTTTTAGGGATCCTTAGGGCCCAGTCCAAGTCTTCTTCTCTTTTCCATCTATACTGTCCATTGGTACTGACTACTAATAAACCAACCCTTACATCCTCGTTTTCCATCTGTGGTATCACCATGGGCATAGGCCCGTTTTCTTGGGGTTGCGCTGAGCCTGAACTCTTTTTTAATCATAAGTCAATCACTTGCACAGTCCTGTGTTAGCACCTCAAAATAGATTTCCAGATCTGACCGTGAACAACAATGGAAACCTCTAAGACCTAAATGCTACTTAGATTCTCTCTCATCCTGACTACTGTAACCCCCTACTAATCAGAGCAGCATGGTGGCTCAGCGGTAGCACTATAACCTTGCAGCGTGGAGTCCTGGGTTCAAGTCCATCGAGGACAACATCTGCAAAGAGTTTTTAATGTTCTCTCCCGTGTTTCAGGCATGGCCTATCACATTCCTATCGAAAAAAGCGCGAAAAAGGTGGTTGTGATCTTTTACACAACCAAAAAGATGAGCAGACAATTATCATTAGATTAATGAATAACCCAAAATTCTACACATTTGTGCTTCCTACTTTGCACTGTTTTGACCTGATTGGGTCTCCTCGACTCTACAACGCCTACAGGCAGCCTAATTGGCCGTATCCGTAAGGAGAACTCTTACTTCCCGACCCTGGTCCCAAGCCTCTCACTCAGCCAAACAGTCCCTACACGTACTGAGAGACTCAAGGTTGACAGCACTGTCTATAGTTGGGAGTTTGCTCCTACTGGAATAGATATAGAAGATATGGTGAACTACGGTGGACCTAATCGGGGGAAGCGACACAGCGGAAATCGGACGCACCATCTTCATGATCGCGGCAGCGATGGGCATTCCAGCGGACATTCCGGATTGTGCCCCTACATTGTATAAAAATATGCAGATGCATTACGTACCGGGCACGTTATTAGTCCAATCTATTTTAACATTATCACAGTTGGTTTTAATAGCCATTTTTGGTGCAAGAACACAATGGGGGTCATTTACTAAGGGCCGATTCACGTTTCCCACGGCGTGTTAACCTGAATATTTCCGATTTGCGCCGATTTCCCCCTAATTGCCCCGGGATTTTGGCGCAACGCGATCGATTGTTGGCGCTCGCCGCTGACATGCACGCGCCGGAAATCGGGGGGCGTGACAAACGAAAACCGGATTCGGAAAAACCGCCGCATTTAAAAAAAAAATGTGTCGCGGCAGCTTGCACTTACCTTCACTCAGCCGGCTGTGGTGAAACTACCAGTGCGTTCCAGAGGAACTTCAGCGCCAGCACAGCCGCACCTGTTGGACGTCGGACGAACTACCTAAGAATAAATGGACGGGGTAAGTAAATCGGCCCCATTAGGATGTCGTTAAGGCGCACTCGAATGATGTCATGAGTTTTTTGTATATACCTTTCCAGTGTAAAACAGCAATACCTTATAAACAATTTAGTTATATTGTATCTAGAGGAGATAATATCTATTCTGTCAACAGAGGTCTTACGTGTACACCAGATGCTGCTTTGTCACTCAAAAAACGGCTGTAGTTATTAAGACCTGTCACAGGATGTCCTAGTCCTAGGTCCTAGATTCCACTGTTCCTATGTGGATGTGGTATCGTATTCATCCAGAGGATGTCCTCAGTGCCCACTCCATTTGTAGCTGTTATATAACTTTTGAAACTACGGAAGCAGGATGGTTCAAAAGATTGTCCACATTCTTCCACACGCTGGATGGTGACTGTGCATGGGGACTAGATTAAATTAGGTAAGTACTGTTAAAGAGAGACAAGGGGGGACATTAATCATAGTCTGTTAGCTGTTTTGAGCGTCTTTAGCGCAAAAATTGGCGCATCTCGTTAATTAGGCGCATTTAGTGGTTTTTTGAGCCCCTGCGCCTTATCTGACCTTGGGGCAGATTTACTTACCGGTTCCGTTCGCGATCCAGCGGCGCGTTCTTGCGGTGGATTCGGGTCCGGCTGGATTCACTAAGGTAGTCTCCGCCGGCCACCAGGTTGGCGCTGCTGCGCTGAAGTTCCCTGGAGGCCCGCCGGAATGCCCTGAATCACCAGCCTAACCTGGTGAAGTGTAATGTAATTTTCGCGAACATTTTTTGTCTTAAATGCGGTGGTTTTTTCGAATCCGTCGGGTTTTTTCGTTCAGCCACGCCCCGATTTCCGTCGGTGATGTCCAGCGCCGATGCGCCACAACCGATCGCGTGCGCAAATCCGGGGCAATTCAGGGGCAATCGGACAAAATCGGAAATATTCGGGTAACACGTCGGGAAAACGTGAATCGGGCCCTTAGTAAATTACCCCAGTGAGTGCGCTGCCTATACAGATGTTTGCACGGGATACACTACATTTGCACCTAAAAAGGCACCAAAATAGGCGCCGCAGAAATGCCCCTACTCTGAGCAGGTGCACTTCCAAAAAACTTCCCTTTTCATTACTAACAAACATAAATTTTAGGTTCCAAATGAAGAATTCCCTCTATGCAAATGGAAATACTTCGGAGCGTTTTAATGTAACATTTCTCCAGTAACGACTTCATCATTGGCTATGGATCATCTCTGGAGTGATTCTTGTCTAGGGATCATCTCCTGGGAGTGATTATGTCTATGGGATCATCTCTGGGAGTGATTATTGTTATTGTCTTGGATCATCTCTGGAGTGATTATTGTCTATGGTATCATCTCTGGGAGTGATTATTGTCTATGGGATCATCTCTGGGAGTGATCTTGCTCCTGGGACCATTCTGGGAGTGATTATGTCTATGGATTATCTCGTGGGAGTGATTATTGGTCTATGGTATTCTCTGGGAGTGATATTGTCTATGGGATCATCTCATTCTGGATGATATTGTCTATGGGATCATCTCTGGGTAGTGCGTATTGTCTATGGGATCATCTCTGGGGTGATATTGTCTATGGGATCATCTCTGGGAGTGATTATTGTCTAGGGATCATCTCTGGGAGTGATTATGTCTATGGTCTCTCTGGGAGTGATTTATGTTATAGGGATCATCTCTGGGAGTGATTATTGTCTATGGGATCATCTCTGGGAGTGATTATTGTCTATGGGACACTCGGCTGATATAGTTATTGGGATATATTGGGAGATATTCTATGGATCATTTGGGAGTGATTCAGGTTGTCTATGGATCATCTCTGGGTGATATAGCTATGGATCTTCTGGGAGGATATAGTTATGGATCATCTGGAGTGATTATTATGGGATCCTCTTGGAGGATTATTGGCTATGGGATTCATCTCTGGAGTGATTATTGTCTATGGGATCATCTCTGGGAGTGATTTAGTCATGGGAATCTCTGGGAGTGATTATGTCTATGGGATCATTGGAGATTGTCTTACTTGTACAGATCTGGATAGTATCAGTCTCATTATCTGTAAATTATAATAAAAAAGGAAAAGACTCATTTCCGCAAGAAGTTTTTTTTTTTCCTTCTCTGTAACTTTTAGTCCCTGCATTCATCACAATGATAGTATGAGAGAGGAAGCCCTGAACGTTCTGCACTTTCTCAGTCTCCTTCCATATGTACAAATGAGATCTAAACAATTTGAGACAATTTGGCGCTAATTAGGCGCAATGAATCGGACATGCGACAATTCCAAGTGCATTTACTAAGGCAGAACCAGATCATCCATCATAGATCAGGAGACAAAAGAAGAACAAACCAGGCGCAAAAATAGGCGAACCTGAGACCCCCTATGATTAAGTCCCCCAAGGCTGTGGAAGTGGAAAGAAATTTATGTAGAGCTTTGGGTTTCTGTTATTTAGCTTTGTGGTTAATGTAAGATGGTTCCTGATAATACATTGGGACATTTACTTAGGTCCAGTCGCGATCCAGCGGTGCGTTTCTCGACGTTGATTCGGTGCGGCCGGGGATTCACTAGGTCGTGCGCCGATATCCATAGTTGTCGCTGTTGCGCCAAGGTCTGCCGGAGTTCACCTTCTTCGTCCCGTGGTATTTGAGTGCTGATCTCGCGCCACAAATCTTTTTTAAATTACGCTTTTTTCCGAATCCATCGGGTGTCCGATGGCCCGCCCCGTTTCTGTCGCGTGCAAGCCCGGCGCCGATGCGCCACAATCCGATCGCGTGCGGCAAATCCGGGCAATTGGCACAAAACGGAATCCTCGGGAAACCGACAAAGTGCGCGATTCGGACCCTTAGTAAATGAGCCCCATTGAGTCCCCTTGGGTTAGAACTTCCTAATTTATAGATCCAATAGATCTCTATTTTATGAGGCCTCCAAATCTGTTTGTTTATCTGACGATGGGGGTCACTTCTATTCCCTGATCTGTAGGATTGCGTTCTAGAAATGCAAGCCGCGGATGGCCGGTGATTGATTTTCTTATGTCTGATATTGGATCTATTGGTTCGTTCGGATGTAAACTTTGAAGTTCTGCCTACCCTACCATTCTGCCTACCTACTCTTCCCGCAGTTACATTCGATGAGGTACATTACATAGTTACTGTTGGCAGCATAAATTTGTTTTATCATGTACTGTTCTCTGTGGCATTAGACTGGAATTCTATAACACTGTTATTCTGTGCGCATCAGAAAGTCCATATTTAATAATAATTCCTATATTTATATAGCGCACACAGCGCTGCACAGAACTTTCCAAATGGTCCCTGTCCCCAATGAGGCTCACAATCTAAACAACCTACCAGGATGGTTTGGAGTGATGGGATGAAACCGGGAGGACCCCCACACAAACGGAGAGACAAGAAGAATGTGATGATGAGGAAAGAGAAGAAGACAATGACGAAGAAAATGATGAAGAAGAAGATGATGAAAAAAACACCGAGTAATAAAAGTCGTATTATAAAATAGTATTACTGAACGATGTCACTAACAAAGGCTGAGTTCTTGATTTTTTTTTTTAACTTTTCAGTGTTTGTGAATTGAATATTTTTTGAGTCCGGCCTGGGCACCCTAACTTTGCACAAAAATATGAAAGAATTAGATGGAGAAATTACGTTGACTTATAAAGAATGTTAACAATTAATATGCACTTTTATTTCATGAGTAAAAAAAAATGGACAAGAATTATCACAATAAGTCTCCGAATAAATTGAATGTATAAGGCACATATTAGACTTGCTGGATTACATCTCCATGTTGCCAAGCAACAGAAATGGGTTCATAGTAAAAACAGGGGTGAAACCAAGCTTGATGCCTGCCAGGGAGCAATATAGAGAGATGCCCCCCATCCATAAGGTAATATATAGGGATGTCAGGAATACCAGATCCCTCATATTGGTTTGCGTGAACATAAAGCAATGCAAAATGATACAGTGTATGACATGTAGTAATAAAATGATACAGTACCGCCAGTAGATTAAAATGCATTAAGGGGCTGCTATGTAGTATAAAATGTAATACAGCATGAGCAATGAGTATAAAATGCATACAGTGTGCCGACCGTGTAGTATTAAAATGAATACAGTACACCAGGAGTATAAAATGTTATACACGTGCGCCAGTAAGTAAAAAAATTGCATATAGCGTACCGCCACTATAGTAATAAAATGCATACAGGTATGCCCATTGTAGTTTAAAATGTTTACATGCGAACGCCACATTAGAATAAAATGTAAACAAGCGTACCACCATGATAGTATAAAATGAATACCAGGATTACCAACCAGGAGTAAAAAATGCATTACAGCGTACTACCATGTAAGTATAAGAGAGACAGTTATACCACCATGTAGTATAAAATGAAGACAGTATACCACCATGTAGTATAAAATGAATACAGTTATACCACCATGTAGTATAAAATACATACAGCTACCGCCTCCTGGTGTATAAAATGCATAAGATACCACCATGTAGAATAAAATGATACAGCATGCTTGCCAGGTAGTATAAGATGCATATAGAGCACCGATATGTGTTGAAATTACATTCATCAGGGGCCGGCTGGTTTTAGCTTGGTGCCGACTGCCTTTTTTTTTTTTTAAAGATTTTATTTTTTATGTAATAAATATTATTTAAATTGACAGCAAGGTTACAAAAAACATTATAAAATATTATATCCACATTTATCAAAGCACACGGAGAAAAAACAGGAATGTAACCCCGAGTAAATACTATTAATAGCCACACATTCGCCTCACCCTCCAACCCAACCCCTATGCCATGAGGAAAGAAGAAGAGAAAATAAATAAATAAAAAAATAAATCATTAAAAAAAAACGAAAATTTATGAAACTAATACACAACATTTTGCTCATTTTTTCATCATCGTAGTAGTAATGCACAGAATTGTACTAACTTTATAACTTTATGCCGATCTACTCTACTTCATCCTCATTCTCCGACTACTATACACCAAACCTTTTCAACTTATAGATATCCCTTGACGCCATTCCATTTCTCATACTTTTACATTCACCTCTCCCCGGAATTCTTCCGGGGACGGGGCGGGTTGGACACCCCCACTTCCGTGCGATGGACCAGTCTTGCCACCAGGAACCTTGTTAACAACGGGACTTTTTACCCTTTCCCCATTCTAAATTGATGACAACCTAAGCAGGGACCTGCAATATGTGGGCATCTTACTTTAAATGTCCCTTCCAAATATAGAAAAGCCCTATTAGACCAGAAAAAACGTAAATTATTACAGGCGATGCCACATGTTAAGAAATCCGAATTCTCAGGACTACACCGCAGAACTTGAAAGTGTCTTTAAGTGCTTCTAAGTAAAACTGTGAGGGGAATAATACAATTGGTCACAAAAGTCAAATTGCACCATTCTATGATTCCAAGAGAGGGAGGACAGCCCCATGCCCCTGTAGCATTTTTCCCAATTGTCTCGGACAGAGACCCCACTCTATGTCATGCAAGTTTCTTTTGAAGGATGAGGTGATCCCTCTTCTTTAAGAACCCATAGATCAAAAATATCTATAACATGTGCTACCACCTTGTTCGGGGTGAGGATCCCAATAGGAATTCTACCCCCTGCATCTGTGCATTAAATTAAACCTACGGTATATACTCGGTATAAGCGACCCGAGTTATAACCGAGGCCCCTAATTTAACACAAAAAAATGGGAAAAGAACACTCTTGACTCAGTATAGCCGAGGAGGGTGGGACAAGCATTGGTCACCAGCTCGCCAGTATGTAGCAGTCAGCCATGCCCCCAGTGTATATAGCCCGCCAGCCCCTGCCCCGGCCCAGTGTATATAGCCTGCCAGCACCGCCACAGTGTAGATAGCCGCATCCCCTGCCCCGTGTATATAGCCTGCCAGCCCTGCCCCAGTGTATACTAGCTTGCCAGACCCCTGCCCCAGTGTATTATAGCCTGCCGCCCATGCCCCAGTGTATATAGCCTGCCAGCCCTTCCCCAGTTATAGCAGGGCCCAGCCCATGGCACCGTGTATATAGCCTGCCAGCCCTGCCCAGGGGATATAGAGCCCCCCCCCCTCCCGTCGGCAACACAACAATTACCGGATGGATCGCACAGAAGAGAAGATTACGGGTGCGCCAGAAGGCAAAAGTTTGATTATTTTATTTTTTTTACTCGGATAAGCCGATTTGGGTTTTTAATCACATTTTTGTGCTGAAAAAACTAGGCTTATACTCGAGTATAGAAGGTAGTTTTTATCCTCTACCGATGTTACTATGGTGCTTGCAATTGAAAAAGTCTAAAGAAACCATTTGGTGTCAGAGCTTCGTTTCGGGTATAAAAATCTGAAAAATCCATGAATGGTGAGAACTTAGTACTTGTGTGAAAAAAAATGTACCCCCTTTTTATCCTAAGATCTACAATCGAGATGATATAAACTCCTCAAAAGTGATAAATTCCCCAAATCTGGAGGAGAAACAACAAAAAATCCTTGAATACCTCTAATTTATTGTAAGCAAATCCACTTTATCCAATCAACCCCCCTATGAGTACCTCTATATATATCGTGACCCGAGTTCCCCACTTTCAAGAGACTAAGATAGAGTCCCTTGACCTCAATTAGTTGCAATAACTTCCCAAAGGCACTACCAATCCCTCCTTGTGATCAAAAACGCAAGTTGGATAAACACTCCCCAAAAAGGTATGGGACCCCAGCCCACCTTTTTCGGTAGGGGGCAGCAAAGCGAGGACAACCAAATACTAGGGCATTTTTTTCCCAAGATGAGATCCCTATTAGTCCTCATCAGCCTCCTAAATAGTTTCTGGGGTAAGCCTATAGGGCTCTGGAGATTGTTACCACAGGCCCTTCATGTTGTAGCATCACTGTTACACTGTGCAGTGTGTGAGATTACGGCAGAGGGAGGGGAAGTGCTGAGAGAGCAAGGGTAGGACAGACAGTGTAACAACCAATGAAGCTAGAGCATGGGGGGCTCTTATAAAGACTCTAGAGCAATTCTGGTCCATTAAATTGATTAGAAAAGTTGATTTTAGTAGGAAGGAGGCCATGGATAACAAAATATAGAGATCCCACAGTCCCTGTGGCCTGGTCTAGGAGAATGTCCTGTTTATCAGGATTGGATTTGATGATAGGATTTCCTTCGAGAAGAAGCAACACAGATGGGATTGAGTGATTTAATTAACCTACCACCAGGATGAAGTATTGTAAACTAAGCACAATGACCTACTGATGAGCCCACTCTGGCAGGATCTGCTCCTCTTTAAGCTTCCTTGTTTTTAAGAAAAAAAAGCTTTTAAAATTATGCAAATGAGACTGAGGGGCTCCAGGCACCATAGGTTTTAATTGAGCCTGGAGTCCCTTAGACTTATTTGCATACATTTTAGAGCCTTTTTTCAAAAAAAAAACAAGGTTATAGGAAGCTTAAAGCAGATCCTGGCAAAGGAGGCACACCCCAGTATGTCAGTGTTTAGTTTACAATCCTTCATCCTGGTGGTAGATGTCTTCTACATTTGCTTTGAATGGCATACAATAATAAACCAAAAACATCAATTTAAATAGCTAAATATTAGAAGAATGCCAGGTGCCGTGCCCAATCTGTGGCGTGGACTGGGTGTAGCAGAGAACCCTGGGCCACTATCGGAGGAGTAGGGAGTGTGATGAGTAATTTGTATTAGAGTGACCCATATAAAGTTACTTACACTGCGTTTTATCAAGAATGAAGACATAATAAATACTGTATATACTCGAGTATAAGCCGACCCAAATATAAGCCGAGACCCCTAATTTTACCACAAAAACCTGGTAAAACCTATATTTGTTACTCGAGTATAAGCCGAGTTCGGGGTTTTCAGCACATTTTTTGTGATGAAAAAAATAGGCTTATTACTCAGAGTATTATGGATTTTAAAACAATAAGATTCCACCTACCCAGAGAGTAAGAAGCAGAAGAAAACCATCTATTAGAACGCTCCCGGTCATTGTTCCACCCTTGGTGTCAGTTTAAGTTTTTGCTATATAATTTCGTTCTTGTTGTGGCAAAATCTAAAGTAAAGGGCAATATTAAAACATAGTAAAAAGTTTAAAAAAATAAGAAAACACCTGTCTGCACACTGGACCTGATATTCTTACAAAATCAATAATAGGGTAATCCCACAATCAAAAATGTTCACCGATATAGAAGGGGTTGATACTGTGGGCTCCTGCCGTCGGACGCTGGTCCACAAATCACGTTGTCCACCTCATGATACATACACTGTATACACAGAAGACAATCGTAGTAAACACAGGCTCAGATATACACATTATAGACTAACCCCGGCCCAATTAGCACTGAAAGCTAAGCTGCACTATCCGCTACTATCACTTGGTCATTACATTTAGAGACGTGCTAGTATCGGCACATCTCTAGTTTCTCGTGCAGTTACGTTACTTCTCAAAAACAATGGGTAGGAGTGCTGGAATAGAGAAAGAGACAACTTTATGTATAATAAAAAAAAAACACAATGAGGGCAATGTACTTACCGGTCCATTCGCAATCCCGCGGGCATTGTCCGACGGGGATTCGCAGTCATGCAGGGATCACTAAGGTCGTGCAGGCCCCGATATCCATAGTTGTCGCTGCTGCGCCGCGGTCTGCGGAGTGCACCGTCTTCTCCTGGGCATGTAAGTGTGGGTCCAGAACAACAATTTTTTTTACATTACTTCGGTTTTTTTTTTTCCGAATCGTCAGGTTTTTCTGATGGCCACGGCCCCCGTTTTCCGCCGCCATGCAAGCAGGCGCGAGTGAACAAGTAAATGCGTGCGCCAAAACCTGGGGCGGCAATCGGTGCAAAACGGGCGCAAACAAAACGGTTAAAAATTGAAAACCCGAGGAAAATGCGGTGATTCGGACCTTAGTAAAAGTGCCCCATGTGGTAAAAAGTCATATGTGTAACATGATGAGAGTGGACCTGTTCCTGGGATTATTTGATATTTCTTAAAGTTCTGGTGATATTCTTCCAGACTCCTACAGAAATCCAGGACCGGGTGTCCTTAACCCACACCAGTGTGTATAAAATCTAGGTGCTCTGGAGAGAGAGCGGAAGAAGAACTTCTGGAGTTTTCTTTTCGGAGCTTTGGATATTCCTCCGGAGAACTCCTCGACTTGGCTATTCACCATCACATAAGAAGAGTCATTTTTGTCGATTGAAGCCTGAGGGAAAGTGGAAAGGTTAAGTTCTGTATGTTGTCCAATGGACTTCTGCTTTTGCATTAGCAAATCACGTGTAGATTGATGGCGTTTCATTCCTTGTCAACCAAACTTATTAAATGTAGGTTTTAGTACTCCATTTTGATTTTCACTTTGACTTTACACTTATATGGAATTCAATCTTTAGTAAGAAAGACACAACAGAAGGAGTGAGAGAAAACGGGACTCTAAAATGGTTGTGATTTGTTTCCTTGGAGGAGGGTCATCTAATGAGGAAGACAAGGGTGGGAGATACTGACTAGTCTAGATTAAATAAGTGTCGCTATAGATCTCAACCTGACTCTTTCTTCACTGCTAAAGGACTTTGAGGAAATAGATTAGGACTAATATTCTAATGATAGACTGAGAGGTCCCAGTTCTAACAGTTGGCGGGTTCCGACTTCTTATTTCGCATAAGGGGGGCACATTTACGTAGGAAAGTCGTTAAATTTCACAAGAATCTCTTTCCGTTGTATAATGCTGGGTGGACGACACGAGGTCAGAAATCCTGAATATGTCGCTTAAATGCACTGGCACGTCAGAGTTCATCAAACTTTGTGTGAACATTTAACATAGGGCGTGCCATGTGCCTCGCCTGCTACTTTGTATTCAAAAGTGTCAAGGACAGAGGAAAAAAGAGTATAATGTTGACAATTTTCAGTCCTTCACCAAGAACTTGACTTTTTGTCAGCCTTTTACTCCAATAAAACGCATACAGACATGGGGGCACATTTGCTTTAAGGGCCGTGCGTCAGGTTTCTGTCGGAATTTGACGTATGTCTAGTACAACCGACCTGCACAGTATTTAAGAGTTGTCTGAGACAGACTTCTGGGGCATACGCGCACTAACCAATGGGACAGAAAATTCTGCACTGAAGGTCGTTCCGGTGTCAGTTGGACAGTGAGCAGATTTAACATGCAAAGTCTGACAGAAACCCTGGTGCATGCACCATGTTAAAGGTGCACCAAAAAACAAAAGTTGAGGCACTATGTTGGAGCAGTGGCAGGGGGCGCCCGATTCAGGGAGAACAGCGACAGAAAATTAGTAATCTGGGACCCCTGCCACACTGCACATGAACACTGCACATAGTACACCATGCACATAGTATCACTACATATAGTACACACTGCAAATAGACACCTGCAATAGTACAAACGAGAACATAGTACCAACATTGACAGAGTTACACAGGGCACGCACCATAGTACACCCTGCACCTAGTACCAAGGACACTGCAAATAGTATACCCTGCACATAGTACCTGCACATAGTACACCCTGCACATTAGTACACCCTGCACATAGGACATGGACACTGCAATCGTACAACATTGAACATAGTACACAGACACTGCACATAGTACAGACTGCAACATAGTAGCACAACTGCCACATCGAACACATTGCACGTAGACACCCTGCACATAGTACACCCTGAACAAGTAAACACTGCCGCTAGTTACACACTGCACATAGGCACGCACTGCCATATAAGAAATCACTGACATAGTAAACACTGCACATAGTACAACATGACACTGCCATAGTAAACAACGCACATAGTACGACTGCACATAGTACACCTGCACCAAAAAAGTTGGGCACTACTGTTGAAGAAGTGCCGGGGGGCGACCCGATCGGAGAACACGGCGCAGAAATTAGAATTCGGGGGCCCATGCACCACGCAAAGAACCTGCACATAGTAAACACTGCACATAGTATACACTATATATAAGTACACCATGACCACACATAGCACACACTGCACAGTAGTAAACTCCTGCAACATAGATACAAACTGCAATAGTACAACAATGCACATAGTATACATACAGATAGTACGCACAGCACATAGTACATCCAGCACATAGTACACAATGACATAGTTACACTGCACATAGTACCACTGCTATAGTTACACTGACACTTGCACATAGTACACACTGCACATAAGTACACACCCTGCACATAGTACTCCTGCAATAGTACACACTGCAAATAGCCTACACATTGCACATAGTACCCAGGACATGCCACATTAGTACACCCTGCACCTAGTACACCTCTGCAAAATAGTACACACATGAATAATAGTACACATGCACGTAGTACACCACTGAAGTAATAGTACACCAGGCACATAGTACACACTGACATCGTACACACTGCGCCTGGTACACACGACCTAGTACACACTGAAATAGCACGCACTGCATATAGTTACGCATGCACAGGTACATACTGAACATAGTACAAACCTGACATAGTACACTGGACCACTGCACCTAGTACACACTGACATAGACAACCCTGCACATACCATAGTACTGCCTTGACAAATAGTCCACACGCAAATAGTACACAGTGCACATGAGACACAGGGGAAACTGAACATAGGACACCTGCACATATTAACCCTGCACAAGTACACACTGCACATAGTACACACTGCACGTCGTACACCATGAAACGTAGTACACATGCAAATAGTACACACTCGGCAAATAGTACACAGGCCGCCTAGTACACACTGTCACCTAGTACAACACTGCACATAGCACGCACCGGAAAATAGTAATCACTGCACATAGTACATCACTGCACATAGTACACACTGAACCATAGAGTACCACTGCACATAGTAACATGACACGCATATATACACAACGCACATAGTCACACTGCACATAGACACCTGCACTATACTCCCTGCACTAGTACACCCTGCAAAAAGTAACAGGAAAATGCACAAGTAAACCCTGCACATAGTACACAATGCACACTAGTACAACTGCCGCTTGTACACACTGCCCAACCTAGTACACACTGCCACATAGCACGCACTGCATATAGTTACCCTGACCATTAGTACACACTGCACCATAGCTACACACGGCACATTAGTCCAAAGGAAACTGAAAAATAGTAACCTGCGCATAGTGGACACACTGCGCCGTACCACATGACTAGTACACACTGCACATTGACGCACTGAAACTAGTATACCCCATGCAAATTAGTACACCTTGCACCATAGACACATGCCATAGTACAAGGGCAATGCACATAGTGCCACACTGCACAAGTACGCACGCTGCATATCAGTACAAACTGCAATAGTCACAGGACACTGCACATAGTACACCCTGCATATAGTACACCCTGACATGTACACACTGCACCTAGTACGCCTGCACATAGTACGGCACTGCACTAGTACACAGGACACTGCACATAGTACACCCTGCTACATAGTACGCACTTTGCCATAGTCCCCACTGCACATAGTACGCAATAACTAGTAACATGCAAATAGTAGACACGGCACATGCCGCCACTGCATCTAGTTACAACTTGACACAGAGGAGGACCCGCCACATAGTACGCATTGAACATAGGACCACTGCACATAGTAACATACTGCACATAGACAAAAACCTGCACATATACACACTGCACATAGTACACCTTGCACATAGTACGCACTGCAATAGTACATCCTGCACATAGACATTCCTGCACATAGTATACCATGCAATAGTTACGACACTCCAAATAGTACACATGCACATAGTACACACATGCATCTAGTACATCTGCAATAATAGTATCCATTCCATGCACATGTACACCGGAAAAGTACACACCCTGCACATCGTACACACTCAATCAGTACACACTGCAAATAGTACCACACTGCACATAGTACACCCTGCAAATTGTACACCCTGCAAATAGTACACGTGTGTGTCAAATGTACACCGTGATCACATAGTAAAAATCTGACATAGTACACCTGCACATAGTAACCCTGAAATAGTACACACTGCACAAAGTACACCATGCACATAGTTTTACACCTGCAACATAGTAACAAGTGCACATGTACGTCTGCACATAGTACCAGCCTGCACATATAGTAAACAGTGCACATAGTACACCTGCACAAGTACACCCTGCACATAGTACAACAGCAGACGATGGAGAGGGATTAACAGGGTTAGTTATGGTCGTGACAAAATTATTAAAGCCAAAAAGTGGAAGTTCTACTTCCCGAATTTTCTGTTCCTTAAATAAATAATTCTGTATTTTCCTATGAATGTGATCATCTCTCATTATGGGTAAGTAGATTTAATAGGCAGCCATAAGGTTGTGTTTGTATAATCGTATAGGAACAAGGGGCCCGGAATAACTAAGGAAATATGGCCACCATTCTATGCTATAGGCAAACAACAGACCTTACACCACACAATCAATAGTTTTAGGGTTTTGGGGTGGCTTTGCCAACAAGGGATCAAGTTTCTGACATGAGGCCTGTAGGGAAGGGGCTGTGTCTAATATAAAAATATCCTCCCCCCCCCCCTGTTTAGGGATTCCTTAGGGCCAAGTCCAAGGTCTTTTCTCTTTGCCATCTATACGGTCCCCATTGGTATGACTACTAATCACCCAACCCTTACATCTTCGTGTTCCACGTGTATCACCATGGCCATAGGCGCAGTTTTCTTGGGGGTGCGATCTGAGCCTGAACTCTTTTTTACATCATAAGTTCATCACTTGAACAGTCTGTGTTTTTAAGCCACCTCAAAAAGAGATTTCCAGATCCTGACCGTGAAAACAAGGATACCTCTAAGACCCTAATGCTTACTTAGATTCTCTCTCATCCTACTCCTGGAACCCCCCTACTTAATAGGCAGCCTGGTGATACGCGGTTAGCAAATAACCTTGCGCGTTGGAGTCATGGGTTTTCAAGTCCCCATCGAGGACAAATCTGCAAAGAGTCTTTATGTTATCTCGGGTTTCAGGCAGGCTATAAAACCCATTCTATCGAAAAAAAAAGGCCTGAAAACGGTGGTTGTGATTTTTACACAACCCAAAAAGATGAGCAAGCCCAATATCATTAGGATTAAGCGAATAACCCGAAAATTCTAACATTTGTGATTTCCATCTTGCCACTGTTTGCCTGATTGGGTCTGGCCTCGGACTCTAAACGCCTACAGGGCAGCCTTAATGGCCGTATCCGAAGGAGAAATCTTAATTCCCGACCCGGGTCACAAGCCTCTCACTCAGCCAAACAGTTCCCTACACGTAATGAGGGACTAAATCAGGTTGAAACAGCACTGTCATAGTGGGAGTTTGATCCACTGGAAAGATATAGAAAGATATGGGGAACTACGGTGTTGGACCTACTCGGGGGAGGAAGCGACCAACTGCAGGAAATCGAACGCACCAGCTTCATGAATCGTCGGCAGGGCAGAATGGGATTGTCAAGCGGACAATTCCGGGATTGTTGCCCTACATTGTATAAAAATATGCAGAGGAATACTCGGGCACGTATTAGTCCAATTATTGTTTACAATTATCAAAGTTGGTTTAAATAAGCCATTTTTTGGTTGCAAGAACACAAGGGGTCATTTATAAGCCCGATTTACGTCTTCCCCGGCGTGTTACCTGAATATTCCGCATTTGCCGCCGATTGCCCCTGAATTGCCCCGGGGATTTTGCGCACGCGATCGGATTGGGCGCATCGCCGCTGACATGCACGCGCGGAAATCGGGGGGGCGCGAACAACGAAACCCGCCGGATCGGGAAATGATAAAACCGCCGATTTTAAAAACAAAAAGTTGTCGCGGCGTGCAATTACCTTCACTAGCCCGCTTGGTGAATCCAGTAGTGCGTTCAGGGGGGGAACTTCAGCGCAGCAGGCCAACTGGTGGACGTCGGAGGGGAAATACCTTAATAAAGGACGGGGTAAGTAAATCGGCCCTTAAGGATGTCTTTACGGAGCATCGTAAGATGTCATGACAGTTTTTGTATTATTACCTTTCCAGTGTAAACAGCAAATTACCTTATAAACAATGTTTAGTTTATATATTGTTATTAGACAGGACCCGGATACATATCTATTCGGTCAAACAGAGGTCTCTCGGTGTAAACATAGATTGAGCTTTGTCACTCAAAAACGGCTGTAGTTATTAGCATGCCACAGGATTGTACCTAGTCTGGTCCTAGACCACTTAGTTCCTATGGGATTTGGATCGTAATTCATACAGAGGATGTTCTCAGTGCCACTCCATTGTAGCTGTTAGGATAATTTTTGAAAACTACGAAGCCAGGGATGGTTTCAAAAAAGATGTCACTTCTTCCAACACGCTGGATGGTGACTGTGAATGCGGGACTAGATTGAACATAGGTAAAGTACTGGATAAAGAGAGACAAGGGGGGACATAATCATAGTTGTTAGACTGTCTTTGAGCTTCGTTTAGAGCAAAAATATGGCGATCTCGTTAATTAGGCGCATTACGTGGTTTTGAGCCCTGCGCCCTTAATCGGACATGATTGGGGAAGATTTACTAACCAGGTCGTTCGCGATCCAGCGGGCCGCGTTCTATGCGGTGGATTCGGGTCCGGCTGGGATTCTACTAGTAGTTCCTCCGCCGTTCACCAGAGTGGCGCTGCTGCGCGAAGGTTCCCTGGGGCCCCGCCGGACTGCCCTGACAATTCACCAGCCTATAACTGGTGAAGGTAAGTGTATTTTCGCGACACCATTTTGTTAATGCGGGTGTTTTTCCAGAATACGTCGGGGTTTTTCGTGCAAGCCACGCCCCCATTTCCGTCGCGTGCAGCCGCGCGAGATGCGGCCACAATCCGATCCGTGCGGGCCAAAATCCGGGGCAATTCAGGTGCAATCGGCAAATCGGAAAATATTAGGGTAACACGTCGGGGAAAAACGTGAATCGGCGCCCTTAGTAAATTACCCCCAGTGAGTGCGTCCATATAACAGATGTTTGCACGGGATCTATCCGAATTGCACTTAAAAAGGCACAAAAAATACGCGCAGGAGAAACTTGCCCCTCCTTCTGAGAGGTGCATTCAAAAAACTTCCCTTTCATTACTAAAAACATAAATTTAGTTTCCCATAATGAGATTCCCTCTATGCAACAGGGAAAAGACTTCGCGCAGTAGGCAGTTTTAATAAGGTAACATTTCTCCGTAAGACTTCATCATGTTCTATGATATCTCTGGGGTGATATGTCTATGGGATCATCTCTGGGAGTGATTACTGTCTATGGGATCATCTCTTGCGAGCTGATTATTGTCAATGGGATAGATCGGGAGTGCTACGGTCTATGGGATCATCTTGGGAGGGAGGATTGTCTATGGGATCATCTCTGGGAGTGATAGTCTATGGGACCATCTCTGGGAGTGATTTATTGTCTATGGGATTCTCTCTGGGGTGAGTATTGTCTATGGGATAATCCTCTGGGAGGTGAATTATTCCATGGGATCATTCTCTGGGAGGGCATCATTGTATATGGGGATCATCTGATGGAGTGATTATTGTCTATGGGATCATTCTCTGGGAGTGATTATTGTCTTATGGGATCATCTCTGGAGTGATTATAGTCTATGGGTCAATCTCTGGAGTGATATTGTTATGGGATATATCTGAGTGATTATGTCTATGGGATCCTCTCTCGGGAGTCGATTTTGTATTGGGATATTCTTGGGAGTGATTATTGTCTATGGGACAATATCGGGGAGTGATTATAGCTAGGGTCATCTCTGGGAGTATTATTCGATGGGACATCCTTGGGAGTGGATAATGTCATGGGCTCATCAGGGAGTGATAGAGCGTTGGGATCCTCCTGGGAGTGATGATACGTCTCTGGGATCATATCTGGGGAGTGATATAGTAGGGATAATCTATGGGAGGGCTTATTGTCTATGGCTATTCTATGGGGAGTGTTATTGTATATGGGGATCATATCTGGGAGTGATTATTGTCTTGGGAGTCTCTGGGAGTGATGATAGTATATGGGATCAATAGGGGAGTGATTATGGGCTATGGGATCATCTCGGGGATGTGATGATGTTCTTATTGTACAGATCTGAGATTATTATCAGTCTCATTATTCTGTAATCAAATTATAATAAAAAAGGAAAAGGACTCATTTCCGAAGAATTTTTTTTTTGTTTTTTTCCTTCTCTGTAACTTTTAGTCCCTTGCAGTTAACATCAACAAGGATAGTATGAGAGATTGAAGACCTGAACGTCGGTCACATTTTCTCAGTCCTCATTCCATTATTGCTCACAAATGAGATAACAATTTGAGGACAAAATTTGGCGCTAATTTAGGCGCAAATGAATCGGACATGCGGACAATTCAAGTGCATTTAATAAGGCAGAACCAGATCATCAAGATCGGAGCCAAAAAGAAGAAACAACCAGCGCAAAAATAGCGCGAACTGAGAACCCCTTGATTAATGTCCCCCAAGAGCTTGGAATGGGAACGAAATATTTATGTAGGAGCTTTGGGGTTGTTCTTTTATTTAGCGTTTTGTGGTAATGTAAATGGTCCTGTAATACCTGGGGCACATTTACTTACCCGGTACAGTAGCGATTAAAGAGGTTGCGTGAGTTCTCGACGTTAGAGTTGATGATTCGGGGTTACTCGCAGGGATTCACAAGGTCGTTGCGACGAGATCCACTAGTGATGTCGATGTTGCGCCAAGTTGCCGGAGGTCACCTTCTTCGTCCAGGTTATGTGAGTGCCTGATTACTCGCGCCACAAATTTCTTTTTTTTAAATACGCATTTTTTCAGATCCATCGGGGCGTCCAGATGGCACAGCCCCCCCGATTTGTCGCGGCAAAGCCGGCGACGATATGCGCCACCATACGACGCGTGAGGCAAAATCCTGGGCAATTTGGCACAAAAAGGAAAATCCTGCGGGAAACCCGACAAAGTGGCGGATCTCGGACCCGTAGTAAATGAAGCCCCATTGAGTCCCTTGCGTTTAGACTTCCTAATTTATAGATTCCAATAGATCTATTTATGGGGGCCTCCAAATCTGTTTTGTTTATCTGATCGATGGGGGTCACTTCTATTCCCTGATCGTAGGGATTGCGTTCTAGAAATGCAAAAGCGCATGGCCGGTGGTGATTGATTTTCATTATGTATGACTATTGATCTATTTGGTTCGTTCGGAGTGTGTAAACTTTGAACCGTTCTGCTCACATACCCATTCTGCCTACTATGCTTCCGACAGTTACATTAGAGAGGTACATGTACATAGTTTACTTTGGCAGACATAAATTTTGTTTATCATGTCATGTTCCTCCTGTTGGACATTAGACTGGAATTCATAGACCTGGTTATTTCTGGCAGCATAGAAATTGTCCATATTTATAAAATTCCTTATGTATATAGCGCACACCAGCGCGGCACAAACTTTCCAAAATGGTCCCTGTCCCCAATTGGCTAAATACTAAAAAACTACAGATGTTTGGCTAGTGTGGGAGAAACCGGAGGACCCCCACACAAATACGAGAGGACAGAGAAAATAAACTTTTGCAGTGTTGACCCAGGATTTGAACCCAGGATCCCGCGTTGCAAGGATGTAATGTCGTACCATCCAGAGCACACCAATGGCCCTTTATAGTGCCTTTGATAATCTCTTGGATTGGTATTTTGCTATTCTCGGTGCTTGACGCTGATGAGTTGGTGGGAGGAGAAGGCCTTGTGGTGGAGGATCTCGGCTTTCGGCTCTTCTATAAGTGATGGTGGGTTTATTCGAAGGAACTTTTCAGACAGTGATCATTCCGACTATAGCGGCAGTGTTTTTATAATAGTTTGTTTGATCTTCCTTTTGTGTAGGTGGTATTTAACTAGTAAGCACCTTTACATCTTGTCTGCTTCTTTAACATGGGCGCCACACATTCTACACAGGGTGTAATCTGGAACGCAGGGTTCGTCTCTCGGGTCTGCACGCGCCCTCCTAGTAATGTATTGATTTTGAACCAGGAAACTGAAAGCAGATTTGACACACGCAGTCTACACTAATCGTCAGAGCTTGATGTCGTTGGAGTATCAGCGTACTGAAAACGGGCTCGTGCGTCGGAGGTATTTAGCCCCCGCTCGATTACTGCTCGATAAGTTAGCAGATGTTGAAACATCTGCAATGTGATTCGTTAAGTGACACACGGATCATTTAAGTGAAGGAACACAGTGAAAGAAGAGATTGCAGATGTTCCATACATCTGCTAAACTTATCAGAAAGATTACTTATGCGGTCCATTCGCGATACCAGCGCAGGCATTCTTGCGATGGAGGATTAGGGTCGGACGGGATCATTAAAGGCCAGTTTCCTCGTAGTCACCAGGTGGCGCTGCCTGCGCTGAAAAAGCATCGGAACGCGTCAAGTTCACCGGCCTACTACTGGGAGGTAAGGCAAGCAACGCGACACTTTTTTGGGTTTAATGTGGCGGGTTTTTTCTGAATCGTCGGGTTTTCGTTCGGCCAGCCCACGATTTCCGTCGCGTGATGCCAGCGATTGATTGCAGCCACATCCGATCACGGCGCCAAAATCCCGGGGCACTAAGCGGGAAAATCGGCCCCCGGCAAATCGGAAATATTCGGGTGGCTGGGGGTAACACGTTGGGAAAATGCGAATCGGGCCATTAGAAATGCTCCCCATTATTCTCATAAAACGACACTTGAAAAATGCTCCGAGTCTCCCTTGAATTCAATGGGGCTCATATTGGAGACGAGCACTCGAGCATCGGGAAAAAGTTGGTCTCGAATAACGAGTACCGAGAGCATTATAGTGCCGCTATCATAGTTCTATGACCTATGTGGATTTGCCTTGTATAAGGGAAACATTTTCATTTTATCGTTCAAAATCATTACAATTAGGAGCCGTTAGACAGGACATCTGTATCTTTACCTGCAGATCCTCGTTATATTATTTTAAAATTCACAATAGTGGATAAACCCGGCAGATTTAATCTTGTCTATTTGTATTGTGTTCTTTTTACCTTTCCTACCTATTTTGCCCCATTGTGAACTTTTTGACTTTTCAGTTTACTTTGTTTCATGGGATAATCCTTTTTGATAACAAGTAAAGTAAAGAATTATAGATTATGTTGAACAAATACCTCTACAGCCACTTGTGGTCTGTTTATTTAGTGAGTAGAGTTCGTTGAGGACTCTAGTGCTATGAGTATCTAGATAAATTGTGTTCAATTTTAAGATTAGTAATATTTCATATGGTATTGGGTTGGACCCTTTGAGCCTCAATAAACATCGACCTCCCCTCCGGCAGGGCACCTCTGTTGAGACCATAGGTTACCTTTTGTGTACTCCAGTTGTTGAGCAAGAACCGGGCTGCAAAACAACCCAGGTGGGCGCTACAGTTAGTGATTGTATAATGGGGGTCATTTACAAGGCTCCACGACCGCACTTTCGTCGAGTTTCCAGAAATGTTTCGTTTGTGCCACCGAATTCCGCCGGGATTTTGGGCATGTGTGTCAGATTTGGGTTGCAAACGCGGCTGGCTTTCACGTGACGGAAAATGGGGCGGGGGGGGGGGGGGAGTGTGGAAGAAGTCAGAAAACCCGACGGATTCGGAAAAACCTCGGAATTTAAAAAACCGATAATGTGTCGCACAAATCTTATCACTCGACATGACGGGGATAGGCTTGGTGAAATCGGCGGACATCCGACGCGAGAAGACGAACCTAGTGGAGTATCGGGGCGCACGATTAGTGAACGCACGGAGAACCTGGACTCGAGTCTGAGAATACGCGCTGGATCGCGACAGGTACGGGTAAGTAAAGAGCCCAAGGGAGACAAAAAGTAAGTTTATGCCCTGCAAAAGAACACCTAAACAGACACATTTTTCGGGGGCAGATTTACTTATCCGGTCCAGTCGCGATCCGCGGTGGGTTGTCCGAGGTCCGCGGAGTTACTGATTCTTCATGATGTGAGGTGCTTGATTGCACAACATTCCTTTTTTAAATTCGCGGGTTTGTTCCGAATCACGATAGGGTTGTACGAGGGCCGTCCCCACTCCCCACCACGATTTTGTTACATTGGGGCCCAAGACGGCGGCGCCAATAAGCCCGAAACGATGCGACTGTGCGTGGGCAATTGGCGCAAAACGGAAATAGTCACGAAACCCTTTGTCTCATCGACCCGCTGAGGAGCAGAAAATTACAACAGTATAAGAAACAAATCACAAGGCTCCTCAGTTACTCCTATTTTTTTTCTACTTTCTTTGCCCAGTTATTTTTCTTTTTCCAATTTTCTATTCTGGAGATCATAAGGATTTCTATCATTCAGTTTTTAAAAACTTCTATATTTTTTATACTTAATTGAAAAGGCAAATGATAAGAAAATAGGATATTACAAATAGAATAATTATTTAAAATATAATTTATTTTTTATTTATTATTTTTAGTTTTGTTGGTTCAAAAGACCAGGATTAAAATCCAATAGGATCTTACTTCACAGGGGCCCAGATTCACACACAGAAAGTGTTTTAAAAGTCCCCATCACTTGTTGATAGCTGTCCTGTCATAGGGGGGGGACAGCAATATAAGATGAAATGTATAGCATTGCCGTTATGTCACAATTATTAAGTTCTACTGAATGTTCATAATTCTTTCACCACAATTTTCCGGGAAGTTACATTACCAATACAGTAACAATTAACATGCGGCTATTAGTTATTGATGGGGGTTGCAGCATAACAGTTTATGAACTTGGACTATGGTGGCTCAGTGGTTAGCACTAAGCCTTGCTAGCGCTGGAGGTCCTGTTGTTCAAAGGCCCACCAGGTCACAAATCCTGCAAAGAGTTAGTTGTTTCGTTCTCCGGGTTTGAGTGGCTCGGGTCTACCGCTTGGTTTCCTCCACTAGGGTGATTAGATTTTGAGCCCATTGGGGGACAGGGCCCGATTTGGCAAACTCTGTGCAGCGCTTGGCATAATCTGTGTGCACCAATAAATAACATTATTTATTATTATTGTGAACATGATACCCGGGCCTTCTCATTTGTTTTGGTCAGTGAATATCTGCCCGCATCCTCTCCCTCAACAGTAGAGGCGTAGGCGGAGTACCGCTCTCCATCAGTACGTATTCAACCATTTGTCCTGTTGATTTATATTGTACAATTTTTCAATTTTAGTATTATGTTAGTGTATTTTATGTTTATTTATTCTATTTCACTAAAGATACCATAAATAGTATCCACAAGCCACATTCCTGCCTGAGTTTGCCACTTTGGGTAATCTTGGATGCATATCAAACACTCACGCAGGAAGGTAACTTGATTTCTACTCACCAACAGGTGGAGCTTTCTTTCCTTACATAGATCAGAGCTGCATTGATTTAATACAGCAAAGGCATAATCTTTACAATCCTTTATGACTGGTGCAGAACCAACCCCAGTATACAATGGGCACAATTTAATTACCCGGGCACGCGGAGTTCCCGGAAATGTGCATTTGTCAGTGTAAATGAGCTGTGGCGGGGAGTCACTAAGTGTGACTGGCAAGATATCTCGCATGTGTCGGCTTCCCCGCGGTCAGTCCCCGGAGTTCACCTTCTTCTTTCTGGTGAATGTAAGTGCATTGTACGGTGTATAATGGGCTGGCAGGGAGTCACTAAATCATGCCCCCGATATACGATGTGTCGTGTCCCCGCATCAGGTCCCCGGGAGTTACCTTCTTCTTCTCGGTGCATGTAAGTGCATTGTCCGTGTTATAATGCGTGGGGGAAAGTCACTAAGATCCTGCCCCCGATATCTGCTTGTGTCTATCCACCGCTCAGGTCCCGGAGGTTCACTTCTTCTTCCTGTGCATGGTGTAGTGATTGTCCGGTATAATGTGCGTGCGGGGAGTCACTAAGCTCCTCACCCGAATCCTAGCATGTGTCGCTTCCCCGCTCAGTGCCCTTTTGGTTCACTTCTTCTCCTGGGTGATATGTAAGTGCCTGCCGTGTAGAATGCGCCGGTGCGGGAGCAGTCACAAGATCCTGCACCCCGAATCCGCATGTGTCGCTCCCTGATCAGGTCTCAGAGTTCACATTCTTCTTCCTGGTGCATGTATGGGCATGTCCGTGTCAAATGCGCTGTGGGGAGTCATAAGATCTGCCCCCGATATACTGCATGTGTGCTTCCCGCTACAGGTCCGGAGTACATTCTTCTTCCTGTGCATGTAAGGCATTGCGTTGTATATGTGACGTGCACGGGAGTCATAAGCTCATTGCCCCCGATATCCTGCCGGTGTCGCTCCCGCTCAGGTCCCGCGAGGTTCCCTTCTTCTTCCTGGGCATGTAAGTGCATGTCCGTGTATAATGTGCTGTGCGGGAGTCAATAAGACCGGCTACGATATCCTGATGTGTCGTCCTACCTCTCAGGTCCCTGGAGTGTCACTTTCATTCCTGGTGAAGGTAAGTGGCTATGTTCCATGTAAATGCGATGTGCGGGGAGTCAAAAGATCATGCCCCGCCCAGATATCTGCATTGGGTCGCTTCCCCGCTCAGGTCCCGGAGTTCCACTTCTCCGGTGATGTAGTGCATGTCACGTGTATAATGAGCTGTGCGGGGAGGCACTAAGATCGGGTGATGTGCCTAGATATCCTGCAAGGTCGCTCCCGCTCAGGTCCCACGGAGTTCGATCCTATCTTCTTGCCGGTGCATGTAAGTGCATGTCCGTGTATACTGTGCTGTGCGGGGAGTAAGTAAGACAGATGCGCCCGATATCCTGATGTGCGCTACCTGTCTAAGTCCAAGGAGTCACCTTTTCTTCGACGCATGAAAGCCGGACGATGCACCCCAAAAATTGAGCGATGCCACAAAAAACCCATTTTCAAATCCCATCGTCCCAGTTGGGGAAAAAGGAAATTGTCGGATGTCCATTAATGAGTGCAAGTGCGTCGCGGGGGCACTTAGTAAAATGAGCCCCAATGTGTGACAACATTGACATATAAATAACATTAAAAATTATGTAAACTATAAACATTGCTAGAAGTCACGGTGAATGCTGCCGTCTTTTGAATTCAAGTATACACGATGACACTTCTTTACGAGGGAATGGTACACTTGATTTTTAATTTTAATTAGATATTTATCAAGAGAATAACAAGGGGTCTCCTCGGCATGTTCTAGGATATATTCTTCTGAGGTTTCTCATGGGGAGAAATATAAGAATCAGACGTCGGATTGCCGGGAGATGTGATGGGTCAGCTTGAGTCATCAGGGTTCTGGCAGCCAATAAAGTGAAATGAAAAGGTGCTATTGTCAGTTTTTAAACCCAAGACAAGTGAAATTGAAGAAAGAATGGAAGAGGGACTTGGTGATGATAAATGCAGAAGTGAAAGTCTCCAATCTCCACATATCCACCTGATTACTCTCCGGGATGATGAGTTGCTGGATGGTCTCCACAAGTAGGTACCCACGTTGTTCTTTACAGGACCACGACGTAAACGTGCTACGAATCATCCCGCGGCCCACCTCTAAGATCCGCTGTCTGTCCTTTGTCCCTCCTATCTTCCCCACGTCTCCACCTTATAAGTCCCTCACTCTTCATTGGTGTCCTTTTACTTTCGCTATTCGAATTCTGAGAGAGAGGATCAAAATTAGCATCACATTTGGGCAAGGTTATGACTGAGGGATTGAGCAGGAGACCCAAAGCGCAAAGTTCTGAAACAGCCCTGAACTTAACCCAAAGTTTGGGTTCTGTATTCCGGATCATCCGCTAAAGCTGCCACCAATGTGGTTTGTGTACAGTATTAAATACTGTTAGTGTGATGATTTGTGCCGGCACTGATCACATGTCTAGCAGTTGGAAGTTCCCATAGACTGAAATGTTTGTAGTATGGGCCAAGACCGGACCGCCAGTGTAGAATCCCCTGTGGATTTACTCACCTCCAGTTATGATGTCCTTTGGTTCTGTAATTGTGCAGAAAGGGCTGACCAATAGCCGGTCAAAGCTCTGAATTCATAGTCATCAGTCATTGTTTTCATGGAGGCAACTATTTTGTATTTATACACTAAAAGTGATTGTCAGGAATTAACCAAACAGATAGGCACAGTGGGTGTGTTGGTTCATGTGCCGGTCCCTCTGTAGTGGCCTGAAGCTCAACTCTAGTCCTTACACCCTTAGACTTTCAGTGGGAGATGAAGATGTAGTTACAGCTCCGACCACTACGCAAACGCCTTGGCTGGTTCAGAGATAGGCAGGTCCCCATATTAAGAACACCCGATATCCACGACGACCACATTACAAACGGACCTTGGGTGGTTGGTAATTCACGGCTACTTTAGCCCTAGGCTACAATAATCAGTAAGGTTGTAACAGGTACTAACAGGTGTCTGTAATGAAGATTTATAGGTACATTCTGGTGTTCTAGACATCCAACATTTTAAAATCCGATTGTCAACAGAGACAAAAAAAATTTTCTGGGGTTACAATTAGAAAAATATACAGTTCTGACGTACATACAAATTCCACTAAGAACTAAAACCTCCAGAACCTATCCTGTACGTAACCCGGGGACCGCCTTGGACAGTATACAATGGTTAAAAAAGCTTCTCACCCCACCTAGAACTTTTATAATCTTATCACAGAAAACTTCTTAAGGAAACACTCCATTGAGAAATAAAGGTTTACATGACTCCCAGTCCTATGACATCATTGTTGATCTCCATATCATTTGTTGATCAGTTGTTTGCTCCATTTCATTCCCAGTAGCGATTGGGCTCCGGTCATAGTCGGTAAATAGACAAGAAACAAAACTACATTTCTATATACCACAGAACAATAATTACACATGAAAAGCAAATTGTTAACAAAGCTGCAGAGATCCACAAAAAGGAAGCGGTTAAAAAAGAGATTATAAGTTGCTTCAGCTTTTATTATGAGCTCTAAACAATCTTTTCAACAACATTAATTTGGGATCTGCTAAGTTGTTACTCCGAGTATCTCCTTGCCATTAGGTTTATTTTCCTTTGGGTTAGTTCAGTCTCCGAATCATTGCAGTGAGACTAGAGAATGAGCGAACATCAGTACTTTCCCCTGCTCGAGCATCGAGTTTCACATAAGGATCATTTACAGTTTGACGAAACACAGTGAAGAACACATTGCCGAGTGTTCGGGCCATCTGCTAATTATCAGACAGCATTAGTGCGCCGAACGGGGTCTTCACCAACTGTATGACACAGCCTTGTCGAAGCACACATTGAGTCTGTATAACACCGGTCATTCTCTTTTTGAAGTTCTACGATACTTTAATTGACTAAAAACACGACGAAAGAAGAGAAACACAGGACTGACTTCTTATTTTCAATAAAATCCAACCTTTATTGCGGAGCCTTGGGCCCTTGAAAAATGCTCGGTCTCATTGACTCAATGGGGTTAGTATCGAAAGCCACCGAGCAGCAGGGAAACGTTTCGCCTCGAGCAATCGAGCATTTTAGTGCTAGTCTCACTCTCTCGTCGGAACCTATCGCGGTGATGTGAACTCACTTCCTGTCTCCTGCCTAGGTCTCTAGTTTTCAGGGAATGCACTTCCAGGTTTTTATAGATAGTCCTTATATAGTTCACACAATTACACAGAGCTTGCCAAAATAAGTCCCTATCTTAAGTGGGTGTTAAATACTGATCAACTTACCTATGTTTTGGAGGTGGGGGAGAAAAGCCACGGGAGGGACCGAGGAGGAAGGAAAACCCACGCAGAAGCGAGAGGGAAGAACATTTCACAAATTTTTGCAGAGGTTGACCCAGGGACTGAACTCAGGACCCACAACACTGCAACACTAATGGAATCTCAGCAGCAACGCTGCCATGCGTATCTGGGGCACTCGTATCAAATTTCTGGACTATTTGTCATCCCTTTTTTAGACTTTTCTTGACCTTCCTTGCTGGTACATGTATCATTAGGAGGTCTTTTATTGATACACTGAAAAGTCAAAAAGTCGCAAACGGTTTTAAGCTATTTCTACGCTGGTCAGGGGCAGCCCAAAACATTTGCGCCAAAACTTTTTTAAAAGTTGAAACTCCACAGGGAAACACTGACAAAAACTAAAGAAAAGGAGAACATATGCGTATTGGATTGCAGGAAAATTTGTGCCCTTCGTGGCGGCAACCCGGGCCCTAGTCACTCACCTCTCCGCGTTTCTATCACTTATCCACGGCTGCCAGCGCGAGCGTGCAGATCCCAGGGCGCATGCAAGCCAGGCACTTGCAGATTTGAAAGGGCCGGCAGCAGCGATAGCGCTGGCCACTTTGGATTTCTTCGGAAAGCTGACTTCCCGTTTATCCCCGCTGGATCTTAGTGCTTCCTATCTAGGAAAGTGTTTCTGTGCGTTACCTTGTATTCTGATCTCCTGTGTGCCGACACAGAACGACCCGATTTGTCCTTCGCTGCATCCCAAACTCTGCTCCGTCCCCGAACTGCATTCACTGCTGCTGCCTGACCATTTGACACACGACAACTTCCAGTGATTCTGTACCTCGAACCTTGGGTGCCACCACGGGAAGTCGCACCTGTGGAACGACTTAGGTGGCATCCACCACAGCATCCTGCTTTGTGGTGGGTCTGCTTTTGGTGAAGACCGAGGCCACTTAGATTGTGGTCCCAGGTGTCGGCTTGTGTCTATCGTCCAGGGGGTCCAGGGGTTGCACTAACCCAAGCCTTGACATCTGTGATACTAACTAGCTGTGCACCGTGTGACCGTGGTCAGATTTGACCCTGGGAAAATACCCCTGAGGAATTGATACAGAAAAGTATATTGGAAAATATTGATAAACTTGCTTATTGCAACACAGTATCCATACTGTGTGAAATAGGAATGCACCTTTATCATGAGGAATGCAAGAGACCGACGAGTGTATCTACCAGATTTGCAATATAAGAGTTTTACCTTTAAGTGTAGTGGTTTTTCACCTCTTTCTTCATCCAGACTTGCATATGGGTTCTGGAATTGGTTGTCTTGTAAGAAACACAAAAATGTTAATACACGACACAACAATTTGACCCATTTGGGCAGCCATCGTAATACATCCTAATGTGCAATGCATCTCAGGTATTAAACAGGTGAGGTTCACACCACGTTTTGAAGTGACATTGTAAAAAAAACTACTTTTTAAAATTGGAGAGACTGGACGTATCCATACTGTGTGCAACAGTTGGGGTAGATCTATTCAGAAGCCATCTGAGAGCAGAAAATGCTCTAGTTGCTCACGGCAACCACATCTTTAAAACAGCTGTTGGAAAAGATGAAAGCTGAGCTCTGATGGTTGCCTTGGGCAATTAAAACACGTCTGCTCTCAGGGCTTCTGATAAATATCTCCCCCAGAGCTGTTGTCCTGTCCTCCCGATACGCCTTAAACGCGGGCGGAGGAGGATATTGCTAGCAGTGATTGTCATGCTGCGAGGGTCAGGATGTTTGTCTTCCAGTGACGCCACTGGTCCTTATTTGAATCGTGATGGTGTACGCTCAGCGGAGGTCGGGAGGAGACACAAGGGGCAGATTACTTACCGGCCATCGCGATTCCAGCGGCGCACTTCTATGCGGTGGATTCGGGGTCCAGCCGGGACATTCCACTAACGGTAGGTTCCTCCAGCCGTTCCACCAGGTGGCGCTGCTGCGCGTGAAAAGCATCCGGATGCCCTGAAATCACCGGAAAGCTGGACCCCAAGTGAAGGAAGTGGCCGAGCGACCACATTTCCGTTTTTAAATGCGCGGTTTTCAGAATATGTCGGGTTTTCTATCGGCCACGCGGCCCCCCCCCCCGATTCAATCGCATGCGGTCCGATGCGCCACATCCAATAGCGTGCGACAAAATCACGGGGGCCAATACAGGGGAAGATCGTCGCAAATCGGAAAGGAAAATATTTGGTAACTGTCGGGGGGAAAACGCGAAAATGGCCCCCGTTATTTTGTTATCTGTCTCCATTGCCTGCAATGGTCTACTGCTCTGAGCATATGAGCAGGATGGCACGTAGTAGATTGCGAAACAATTAGATGTGTCAAAGCTTCATATGGTAAAAGGTGAGATGTATATATCCTCAACAGTCAGCCTAGAACATGTCAGATATTAGACGTGGGACTAGCATCAGCTACTACCCACTGGTTATGCCGGACGTGATATAGTTCTTCTTTCTATTAAAAAAAAAAAAAGTTCAAAAAACCGTAAAAAAAAAAATTTGCTAGAGATTTTTTTTTTATATGGAAGTCGGTTTCAACTCGTAGCAAACTGACATTGGTAAGTAAATACACATACTTAAATGTGATGATCGTGAAATGTCTTAGTTAGTGAGGTTTCGGCGCATTGTGTGAATATTCGACAGTTGCAGGCTCCTAGATACCAAGGTGTAGCATAAATTGTCTTATGGTATTTGGTTCATGGGAGAGTGCTGACCCTACCCAAAGAAAGTTCTCCACATTGTGACAGATGGGTCAAAAACTCTACATCATTTATGTTAAAAGCCACAGACCAGTATAGAATATTCATAAGACATCACAATGAATTCAGTGCATGATTGACTAACCCCTATTCACGGCCATAGAAAATCATTCAAAAGTTTGATTAATTGAGTTTTATTAATTTTCAAGAGAGTCAAATCCTAATTGAATGTGTCGACTAATATGCTCATTGTCCTTGAAATGATATTAGACCACCATCTAGTGCAATGGTGGCGATCTTATTGGCAACGTGGTGCCAGGAGCCCTTTTGTGGGACACCTAAGACGTTAATCCACCATAGGTGTTGCAGACAGGACTCAGGGCTTCATCCTTGATCCAAATACAGCGGGACGTGCCATGACTCAGAGCAATTGTTAAGAAGAAATCCTTGGCTGCCAGGGATACAGGGAGGAACGAGAGGTGTGGATAGAGTAGATTACATTGGAGCTGCTTTGAGAACATGATTGTTCTCTCTTAGGGACCCTAAATCCAAGTTTCGTCTCTGTCTGTATTGTATGGTGAACTCGGCGACCCATACGATTGAACTGGATACAGCAGGGATCATAAGTTACTGCTTTATTGTCATGTTGGCACTTTTCGACATTATAAGTGGGTTTGGGTTGTACTTGGGCACTGTCTCTCCAAAAGGTGTGACATCACAGTGATATAAGAAAATGCGATTTTCATAAAAAAACTTCTTAGTGTTTATTAATTTTTGTTACAGAAGTTTTTTATTTCACTCGCCCCGGGTCGCTTCTTTAGTACGTTGGTGAAATTAAATTATTTTAAAATTCTTAAGTCTCCATATACAAGTTACATTGTGAATATTTTGGATTCTGTACCTTTTATACATTAGACGAGCAAAACGAGGTAAAGAGAAAACAGATGATCCAAGGACTACAATAATAGTGATGACTATTATTAGTTGAAACACGCGGATTATCTGAAAACAAGAAAAGCATAACAAATGTCAGAGTTATTCAGTATTTTACAGTCAGGACATCGGATCTTGGCCGAGTGTAGTAGCCTCACTAAATACAGAATGGATGTGCAGACGTGCTGGCTTCAACATAACCATCGGATTCTTTACATGGCGCTTGAGGTCCACATAAGGACCCCAGGCTCTGTTCTCTGTGGTTAAGTGATCAGTTTGTTTAGTTAATTCCTCCGTTACAATTACATTATTTACGTATAGACCAAATGGGAACAGGGTCAGGTTAATGAATACTCAGAGACATGAATTACCATAGACATATAGGGCACATTACTTACCCGATCCCGGCGCGAATCCCGCGATGCATTATCGACAAGGATTCGCGTCCGGCGCGAGTTACTAAGATTGTGACGTATGAGTTCACTGCAGAGTGTCGCTGCGATGCCGCCGAGTCACCGGAGTTCACCTGCTTCTTCCGTGCATGTGATGCGTGACTTGCGACAAAAATCCTTTTTTAAATTCTGGGTTTGTCGAATCCGTCGGTGTCCGAACAAGCCACGCCCCCCCCCCATTCTGTTGTATGCAAGCGGGCCCATGCCCCAAACATTTTGAACGGTGAACAAAATCCCAGGGCAATTTGACGCAAAATTGGAAAGATTCGGGAAACCCGATGAAAGTGCGTCCGACAGACCCTTAGTAATTGAAGCCCCCAAAACTATCTACTTGATTGTCGGATTAGTACGGAGAGTAAGAACCCGCTTATAGCATGTCAACGCTTTGTAGACATTCGGATGTATAATAGGACTCATAGGCCCTAGAATACACCTTTACTGTAAGGATGTAGACATAAATATGGAAACTTTACCTTCATCCTGAATTAAGCTGAAATAAGAAAAAAACTCCCTTTGTAGACGTATATGTAATAGTATGCTCATGGTGTTAGTGGCTCGTCCCGAGGCCTAAACATACTAAGACCTATCCAATAAAAAGTCATGTTGGACCAGGTTCCTCTATTCACCATAAAAACAGTTAGTTTGGACTTTGACATTATCCTACTTGAATTGAGAGGTTTACTGACTTATTCCAGACCGGACCGGACACTTTCTAGAATATCTATTGCCCCTCTGTTAAATCAGAACAATAATGGAGCTTATCCCAGTGTCTAAAGGATGAGCAGACTTAAGCATGTCTTGTGTCCTTAGACTCTCACAGGTTCTTCGAGACCTTCTGAGTGACAATGTACAAGGTTTCTTACTAGACATGAGCGGAGTATACGGCTGGTGGAGTATAGCACTATCGGACCGGGCTGTACTCGGACGGAGTATTCTCCCATGATCGAGATCGAGCATTAAATTTAAGTGAAGAACGTGTGTGTTTTATTGTTTAATAAAATATTCCAGATGTTTTCCTGATGTTTTACTTGTAAAGAACACATAGAAATAACACTATTCCTCATTTGCAGGGTGTGCGTCTGTTCTGCCAGCTAGGTCGGAGTGTCCGGACATCTGGAATGTGAAGAATAGAGTGTTCATTTCAATGTGTTCTGCCCTCTTAATGGCTCCGTATCCGTTTTAATCTATGTTTTAATTTATCTTCACATTGAAGGTGTTGTTGTGTCTCCCGCTAGGTCGGGATCTACAGCGCGCAAGCTGCAGAAGTGAAATGAGTGTTATTGCAATGTGTTAAACAAGCAAAACAATAGGAAACATCTGGAATATTTATTAAACCACTGTTATTTTACTGTTCTGTTTCAAGCAAAAAAATGCTCGGGTCTCCTGGACTTCACTGGGGCGCGTCGTATCGAGAACGAGACTCGAGCATCGGGAAAAGTTGTTCTGGAATAACGAGCACCCGAGATTTTAGTGCTCGCCTCCATCTCTATTTCTTACCCATGAATGTGTGCGGATAACGTTGTCTTGACAATTTTTCTTCTCTCTTGGTGGAGGAGAATATATACGCTTACATCCATGGGACTTGTTATTGGCCTAGGGAACGGAACTATATGACAGATACACTTCGAGTCATTTGTGTCAGGTTTTACTGGTGCTATTGACTCTGATATATATCAATCCTCATTTCTACACGATAGGGACGTGAAGCACAAATGTGAGCACAGAACAAATGATGTTGGAGGCATTTTGACTCTATAAGATTCTCAATCCCCGTTTTTTGGATTCGGTACTTCCCTAAAAAGAGAGAGAGATGTGAATAGGGTGATTTTTATACAAACTTGATTTAGATTTTTCCTTTGTCTGGCCACGTGAAAGCTCTTCCAATTAGCTCCTCCCACGAAATCCGGGGTCACTTATTTGAATCAGCTTCGTTGCACAGTTAAGAAAATGTAAAACTATGCTGAGTGAGGACACCACGTGATACCTATTAGTTTGTGTGCCTTGCCACAGCAACGTAATGTTTTCCTCTTACACCTTATCATGACTGTCTGGTCTCCTACATCTACCATTGGGGGTCAGTTACTAAGGCCGATTCCCTTTTTTTCCAAACGGTTACCCGCGAATATTTAGATTTGCCGACGATTTTCCATGTATTCGTCAGGGTTTTTTGCGCGCGATCGGGATTTTTTGGCGGCATCAGCGCTGGCAGCGCGACGGAAAATCGGGGGGCGTTGGTCAGAACGAAAAACCCAGACGGATTCAGAAAAACTGCTGCATTCAAAAAACCAAAAGTTGTAGCGGAGCTTGCACTTACTTCATCCGGATAGGCCGGTGAATTGAATGCGAGTTCCGATTGCTTTCAGAGCAGCAGCTGCCACCTGGTGGACGTTCGGGGAAACTACCTTAATGAACACCCGCCGGACCCGAACCACGCAGAGGAACGCGCCCGCTGGATCGCGAACGGACCGTCGGAAGTAAATCTGCAACCAATATCTATTGGTCATCTAGAAATGCTCGTTACCTGGTTATCAATATATACCCCAAGCGGGTACAGTTAGGCATAGATATGGATGAGCATGATTGGAATTAGGCACCAGTGACAAGGTAGAGGAGGAGAAGGTCACAGGAGAAATTGCAAGGAGACACAATGGCAGAAGATGAAGGACAAGACCAATGCAGCGAGAAAGAAGAACAGGCCACCAATGCAGAACGATGCAAGCGAGGAAGACAGGCACATGGCAGAAAGATGGCAAGAGGAAGAGAACAGGCCACCAATGGCAGAGACCTGCAAAGAGGAAGAACAGGCTCACCAATGGCAGAAGATGCAAGAGGAAGAAACAGGTCACCAATGGCAGAAGAGCAAGAGAAAGAACAGGGTCTACCAATGGCAGAAGATGCAAGAGGAAGAACAGGTCAACCAATGCGACGGATGCAAAGAGAAAGAACAGGTACCAATGGCAGCACAGATGCAAGAAGAAAGAACAGGTACCCAATCGAAGAGATTGTGCCAGAGCAGAATCATGGCGATGACGAGGAAGAACAGGCTCACCAATGGCAGAGATGCAAGAGGAAGAACAGGCACCATGGGAAGAAGATGCAAGAGGAAGAAAAGGGCCACCAATGCGCGGAAGAGACAAGAGGAGAAACAGGCACCAGGGCACGAAGATGCAAGAGGAAGAACAGGCCACCATGGAGAAGATCTGCAAGAGGAAGAAACAGGCACCATGGCGAGGACGAGCACAGAGAAGAACAGGTCACAATGGCAGAGAGCAAGAGGAAGACACAGCCACCAATGGCGAGCAGAAGATGCAAGAGGAAGAACAGGTCACATTGGCAGAAGATGCAAGAGGCCAGAACAGCACATGCAATAGAAGATGCAAGAGAGAAGGAGAAAGCGCACAATGGCCGAAGAAAGGCAAGAGGAAGAACAGGCAACCAAGGGAAGAAGAGCATGCAAGAGGAAGAACAGGCACCAATGCAGCAGATGCAAGGGAAGAAAAGCACCAATGGCCAGGATGCAAGAGGAGAAACAGGCCACCAATGGCAGAAGATGCAAGAGGAAGAACAGACAGACTCCAATGGCAGAAAGATTGCACAGAGGAAAACAGCCACAATGGCAGAAGATGAAGAGGAAGAACAGGCCCCCAATGGCAGAGAGCAAAGAGGAAGAAACAGGCCACCAATGCACAGAAGAGCAAAGAGGAAGAACAGGCCACCCATGGCAGAAGATGCAAGAGGAAGAACAGGCCACCAATGTCAGAAGGATGCAAAGAGGACAGACACGGTCCACCAATGGCAGAAGTGCAAGAGGACGAACAGGCCACCAATGGACAGAAGAGCAAAGGAAAGAAGAACAGACACCAATGTCGAGAAGATGAAAGAGGAAGAACAGGCCACCCAATGGCACGAAGATTGCAAGGAAGAAACGGCACACATGGCAGAAGATGCAAGAGGAAGAACAGGCACCATGGCAGAAGATGCAAGAGGAGACAGACAGAGGAGAGCAGGGGACGGTCACAATGGCAGAAGATTGCAAGAGGACAAGAACAGGGTACACAATGGCAGAAGATTGCAAGAGGAAGAAAAGGCCACCATGGCAGAAAGATGCAAAGAGGAAGAACAGTCACACAAGGCAGAAGATGCAAGAGGAAGACAGGCACATGGCAGAAGATGCAAGAGAAGAACAAGGGCCCAATGGCAGAAGATGCAAGAGGACGAACGAAGCACCAAGGCAAAATGCAGCGAAGAACGTGCACAAAGAGGAAGATGCAAGAGGAAGAACAGGCCACCAAGTGGCAGAAGCAGCAAGAGGAAGAACAGTCACCAATGGCAGAAGATGCAGAGAAGAACAGGTCCCCAATGGCAGAAGATGCAAGAGAAGTAACAGGCCACAATGGCAGGAAGAGTGCAAGAGGAAGAAAAAGGCCACCAATGGCAGAAGAGCAAGAGGAACGAAACAGGCCACCAATGGAGCAGAAGATGAAGAGGAAGAAAGGGCCACAATGAAGATGCAGCAAAGGCCAGGCGAAGAGCAAGAAGACAGGTCCACCAATGGCAGAAGATGCAAGAGGAAAACAGGCCACCATGGGCAGAAGATGCAAGAGGAGAACAAGGCCACCAATGGCAGAAGATGCAAGAGGTAGAAAACGGCCACCAATGGCAGACAGATGCAAGAGAGAGGCAGAGAGACACGAAGTAGTGGTGCTCAGAGGGTAAAAAGAGCGGATCCTGCCAGAGGGGGCGCACACCAGTAGTCAGTTGTGCTTAGTTACAGTCCTTCATCTGGTAGTAGATTTTCTTGTGTTGGTAAAATGCTGTCCCATATACTGTCCCAGACATTACGACCGCCAGGACATATACTGTATACCTGTAGCTGAAACTTTGCCACCGCTTTATCCAGAATAGGGGGCAGTTATCACCTTGCTGACTGGACCGGATATATTGCTCCTCTTTTTTGGCATAGTCACATCAACGGAGCAGTTGCGTTCCCTGCGATTGACACCAGAGACGTTGAGTCCTTCTCGCTTTATCTCTTTGTGTATTGTAGTGTGTATTAAAAAATATTTGTGTTCCTTTCTTAGTTCTTAGCAACCAAATTAAGTTGAAATCTGTGATATTTTCGGGATGGGTTAGGTGCAGGGGATCTCCAGACATGAACCTTCTAAAGCATCGATGGTTGTAGGGAAGGTGAAGCTCAGTGCTACATGTCGCTCTGTTCACACCAACCTGCCAATGGAAATTCAGGAATTAAAACTGGTTTATCCTTTTGTTTTACAGATTTACAGCTTTGGAGAAACGGAAATAAAAAAAAAAAAAAAATAAATCTTGGTCCTAAAGGGTTAATTTGCCTGCCTCACTCCATCATGTATAAAGAGCACGTTTAGACCATAGAAAATGCGCAGCCAGTGGTAGGGCTTGTCCTTGAAGTGATTGTAAAACCTTCCCTTGTGTATGTGTAGCAGCAGGACTGTGTTCAGAAATATAATTGTCTAAGTGCACTGGAGGGCCGTGTCCCACACATACTGGTCTTGCTCCTCCGCAGCATGTGTTATGCATTGTACCGGAAGAAAGTTGTTTTGGTTAGCACAGGACAGTGAAATATGGATTATATTGCACAGATTGTAGCTTCTCCAAAAATCCATTGTAGTGTGTCTCACACTGCTGTGATTGTGTCTCAATAAACAGTTCACCTGACTGCGGTTGTATTAACAGGAGCGTGGTACAGCTTTTACAGAAGGAAGGCGGGTGCTGTATTAAGTGAAATATGTTTTTTTTTTAAACAGGGGTCCAACCCACGGCACCAAGTCTAGCTACAATACTGGAATAAAAATGCACATTTCTTACAGTCCAGGGTGCCATGGTACACAACAATATCAAGGCATAACACCTCCATGGGGAGAATGACTGTTAGAATGTATAGCACCTAGCACAATGCTTTTGGGTCATAATTAAAGTAGATATTCCGTCTTTCAGATCACATAGGCTTCGTGGTTTATTGCAGGTAGTGGAGAGACAGTTAAAGAGCATCTGATAGTGAATAGTGATCCAGAAAAAGAGTCTGTATGCGAATTATCTGTAATAAATCAGAGAGTAACGGTATTTCAGTTATGCACCAGGTAGCCATTAGCTCAAGGGTCTCGAGAGGGGATTCACCTGTGGGGCTATGAAGGAGATGGATCGACCCTAGTGAGGATGAGTCGAGGGGAGGGCAGGGCAGGAATCCTACAATAATGTGGTGGATTCTACTCCAGATCAGAGGACGCAACTGCTCCCTAATCTACTCTGAACTATGCAAATATTAATTACCGAGATTTTGGACTATAAGGCGCACCATCAATAAAGCCTGCTAAAACGTCTATGTTCATATATAAGGCGCACCGAAGTATAAGGCGCACTCCGATAAAGGATGAATGACCAGCAGGTGGCAGACCGTGGCACCGTACAAGGCAACTCGGACTGTGTCTGTAAGTATGGTTCATATATAAGGCTCATCAGATTATAAGGCGCACCTGATTATAAGGATAAATGACCAGCAGGGGGCAGAACCTGTGCACAGATAAAGCAGCTGTTGTTCTGTAAGTATGATTTATATTAGAGGCGCACTGATTATAAGGATGAATGACCAGCATGTGGCCGACCTGTGCACAGTTCAAGGCCGCTGTTGTGTAAGTATGATTTATATATAGGCGCACTGGATTATAAGGCGCACCTGATTATAAGACTGAATGACCAGCAGGTGCAGACCTGTGACACGTAAAGGCAGCTGTGTCTGTAAGTACAGGTTCATATATAAGGCGCATGGGATATAAGGAGCAACTTGATATAAAGGATGAATGACCAGCAGGTGGCAGACCTGTGCACAGTACAAGGCAGCTGTTGTCTGTAAGTACGGTCTATATAAGCGCACTGGACTATAAGGCGCACCTGTTTTGTGTGCGCTTTTATTGTTTTGCTATTTTTAAGCCTCAACCTTTTGCTATATAAGTTCTTTGAGTCCGAACCTGCAGGACTTCTTAAAACCCTCATAAATACGACTAATTAGGAGCAACATATACATTCTAGTATACGTCAAAAAACGTAAGAAATATTACGAATGACTTTGATGTGTAACATAATGTAACACTGATCATGACCGGAATTCTCCTCTTTGTTTATCTCATAGGAGTCACGGGTGATTTTGGGAAGTACCAGGCTGGTTTTTGATCATATTTGATTCTAGAGAACAGTTTGTGCCACTCTATAAGTGAGGGCGGTGGGTTATATAATACGGGTGGACCTGGCTATCGGTTATCCTGGCTGTTATAACTGTTGAGCATCAGTGACTCATACGTATACAAGATCAGGGAAGATGAGATATCATACTGTCCAGGGGGGTCACCGGGGACAGCGATGTTACAGGAAGGTATCACGGTGGAGTTTATTGCTGTTTTTTTTAGATTTTGATAAGTAACTGCCAATTCACTTGTTTTGATTTAGTAAAATACCTGGAAAGAAGCCAAAATAGTAGTAGAAAATTATTGATTATCTCATATTATAATTGCATCGTTTTATTTTTACTATTATTAATTATTGTTCTTGTAGGGTCAAATGGTAATGTAATGATAAATAGTATGGTAAGGTTTGGCCTGCCCGGCCTGGGATACACTTTTCTGGTTATGTAATATACCTGGAAGAAACAAAGAGGCAGAAGACCAAGATTATGGAATTAAAGTAACTCATGATCTCCTGATAAATTGAAGTTTTTAATTAAATTCAGTTTTCTGTTAAAAAGCAAAGAAAACATGAATGAAAAAAAAATTAACGAATATACACCTCAATAATAATATAATAGTAATAATAGTTATCATAATAATGAGGAGAAGATGATGAAGGGAATTTGATAATGATGATGTATGAAGAGACGAAGTAGAAGAATGTGATGATGAGGAAAGAGAAGAAGACATGACGAAGAAGATGATGAAGAAGAAGATGATTAAAGAAGATGATAACATGATGTAAAGAATGATGAGATGGAAAGAAGACGAAGAGAAGAAGTGATTGATGAGGAAAGAGAGAAGACAATGACGAAGAGAGATGAGAAGAAGATGTGATAAAGAAGATGATACTATGATGATTGAGAAGATGGATGAAGAAGACGAAGTATAGAAGAATCTGATGATGAGCAGGAGAAAGAGGAGAGAAAAGAGAAGAAGACAATGACGAGAAGATGATGAGAAGAAGATGAGATAAAGAAGATGATACTATATGATAAGAAGATGATGATGAAGAAGAAGATGATGAAGAGAAAGATGATGATAAGAAGAGATGATACGACTGATGAAGAAAGACTGATGAAGAAGACGAAGTAGAAGAATATGATGAGTGAGGAAAGAGAAGAAGACAATGACGAAAGAAGATGATGAAGAAAAGAAGAGTGATAAAGAAGAAGATTAGAAGACGATGATGAGAAGACACAGTAGAAGATATGATGCTGAGGAAAAAAAAAAGAAGAAGAAAATGACGAAGAATGTTGAGAAGAAAGATGCTGGATAAAGAAGAGGATACTCTGATGAGAAGACAGATGATGATGAAGAAGACGAAGTAAGAAGAAATATGATGAATGATGAGGAAAAAAGAAGAAGAATAAGAACGAAGAAGGATGATGAAGACGAAGATTGATGACTAAAGAGAGTAAGAGCGGAGATCGACAGAAGACAGTAGAAGAATATGATGATTATGAGGAAAAAAGAGAGAAAATGACGAAGAGATGAAATTAAAGCAGATGATGAAAGTACAGGCGGTCCCCTACTTAAGAACACCCGACTTACAGACGACCCCTAGTTACAAACGGACCTCTGGTTGTTGGTAATTCACTGTACTTTAGCCCTAGGCTACAATAATCAGCTGTAACAGGTATCACAGGTGTCTGTAATGAAGATTTATAGTTAATTCTGGTTCTTATGACAATCCAACATTTTTAAAATCCGATTGTCACAGAGACCAAAAAAATTTTGTCTGGGGTTACAATTATAAAATATACAGTTCTGACTTACATACAAATTCAACTTAAGAACAAACCTACAGAACCTATCCTGTACGTAACCCGGGGACCGCCTGTACAGTATTTACAATGGGTAAAAAAGCTTCTCACCCCACCTATGACCTTTTATAATTATTAACAGAAAACTTCTTTAAGTGAACCCTCCATGAGAAATAAGGTATTACATGACTCCCAGTCCTATGACATCATTTGTTGATCTCCATAGTCATTTGTTGATCATTTGTTTGCTCCATATTCATTCCCAGTAGACGATTGTCCTCCGGCATAAGTCTGTAAATAAGACAAGAAACAAAAACTACATTTCTATATACCACAGAAAATAATACAATGAACAAAGCAAAATTGTTAACAAGCTGCAGAGATCACACAAAAAGGAAGTCGGTAAAAAATAGATTTATAAGTTGCTTCTGCTTTATTATGAGCTCTAAACATCTTTCAACCAACATTAATTTGGATCTTGCTAAATTTTTACTCCGCAGCTTATCTTCCTCTGCATTATGTTTATTTTCCTTTGTGTTATGTTCAGTTCTCCTCGAATCATTGAGTCGAGACTAGAGATGAGCGAACATACAGTATTTCCCCTGCTCGAGATCGAGCTTTCACATAAGGATCATTTAAGTGAAGAACACAGTGAAGAACACATTGCAGATGTTTCCGTCCATCTGCTAATTTATCAGAAGGCATTAGTGCCGAACGGTGTTCTTCACAATAGTATGAACAATATGTGTGAAGAACACATTGCAGATGTATAACACAGGTCATTCTCCTTTTTGAAGTTCCACGAATATTTAATTGAATAAAAAAAACGAAGAAACAAACAGGACTGACTTCCTTATTTCTCAATAAAATCACACATTTTATTGCGGAGCCTTGGACCCCTTGAAAAATGCTCGAGTCTCCCATTGACTTCAATGGGGTTCGTTATTCGAAACGAGCACTCGAGCATCGGGAAAAGTTTGACTCGAGCACTCGAGCATTTTAGTGCTCGCTCATCTCTAGTCGGGACCTATCGGCGGTGAATCACTTCCTGTCTCCCTGCCCTTAGGTCTTCTATGTAATCTGACACTTCCACGGGTTTATAATAATTCCTTTATATAGTGCACACAGATTACACAGAGCTTGCCAAATAAGTCCCTATCCTTAATGGGGTTCACAATCTGATCAACCTACCAGTATGTTTTGGAGTGTGGGAGAAAACCGGAGGACCCGGAGGAAACCCACGCAGACACGGAGAGAACATACAAATTCTTTGCAGATGTTGACCCTGGGACTTGAACTCAGACCCCAACACTGCAACACTAATGCTAATCAATCAGCCAACGCGCTGCCCATGACGTATTGGGGCACATGTATCATAATTCTGGCTTTGTCCATCCCTTTTTTTAGACTTTTCTTGACCTTCCTGCTGGTCACATGTATCTTAGTGGGTTTTCCTTATTGATACATGCAAAAGGTCTACAAAAGTCGCAAACAGTTTTAAGCTATTTTCTACGCCTGGTCAGGGGCAGCCAAACATTTGCGCCAAAACTTTTTTTAAAAGTTGCAACTTCCACAGGGAACACTGCAAAAAACTAGAAAATGGAGACCTATCCTCGTATTGGATTGCAGGCAAACTTGTGCCCCTCTCAGTGGCGGCACCCGGGCCCTAGCTCACTCACCTCTCTGCGTTCCTACTCCTATCCCGGCTGGCCAGCGCGAGCGTGCCAGCTCCCTAGGGCGCATGCACGCCGGCACTTGCAGATTTAAAGGGCCGGCACGCAGCGGATAGGCGCTGGCCACTTATGGATTTTCCGTGAAAGCTGACTTCTCCTGGTTATCCCCGCTGGATCTTAGTGCTCCTATCCTATGGGAAAGTTTTCTGTGCGTTATCCTTGTATTCTGATCTCCTGTTGTGACCCCAGACCTGACCCTGACTTTGCTCCTTCGCTGCCATCCTCAACCTCCTGCTCCGTCCCCGAACTTGCATCACTGCTGCCTGCCTTGACCATCTTGACCACGACACTTCCCAGTGATTCTGTACCTCGAACCTTGGCTGCCACCACGGGCAAGTCGCACCTGTGGAACGACTTGGTGGCATCACACCACAGCATCCTGCTTTGTGGTGGGCTCTGGTGAAGACCGAGTGCCACTTAGATTCTGGTCCCAGGTGTCGGCTTGTGTCATCGTCCATGGTGGTCCAGGGGGTTCACTAACCCCAAGCCTTGACATCTGTGATACTAACTAGCTGTGCACCCGTGTGACCGTGGTCAGATTTCTGACCACTGGAAATACACAATGAGGAATTGATACAGAAAAGTATATTGGAAAATATGTATAACTTTGCATTATTCAAACAGTATCCATTACTTGTTGAAATAGGAACGCCCCTTTATCATGAGGAATGCAGAGACCGACAGTTGTATCCCAGATTTGCAAATTATACAGGATTGTTACCTTTAAGGTGTCATAGGTTTCTTCCACCTCTTTCTTATCCAGACTTGCATATGTGGGTTCTGGAATCTCTGTTGTCTATGTAAGAAATCACAAAAATGTTAATTACACGACACAAACAATTTGACCCCATTTTGGGCAGCCATCAGTACATACATCCTAATGTGCAATGCATCCTGCAGGTAACACAGGTGAGGTTCACACCACGTTTTTGAAGTGACTTGTAAAAAAAACTCTTAAAATTGGAGAGCTGGGACGTATCCTACTGTGTGCACATAGTTGGGGAGATATATCAGAAGCCTCTGAGAGCAGAACTGCTCTAGTTGCTCACGGCAACCAATCATTTTATAAACAGCTGTTGGAAAATGAAAGCTGAGCTCTGATTGGTTGCCTTGGGCAATTAAAACAGTTCTGCTCTCAGAGGCTTCTGATAAATCTCCCCCAGAGACTTTGTCCTGTTCCTCCCCGTACGCCTTAAAGCGGGCGGAGGAGCGAATATTGGCAGCAGTGATTGTCTGCTGCTGATGTTCAGGATGTTTCTTCCAGTGACGCCACTGTCCTTATTTGACATCTGTGAGTGTACGCTCAGCGGAGGTCGGGGAGAGACACAATGGGGCAGATTTACTTACCCGGCCCATTCGCGATCCAGCGGCGCCTTCTCTGCGGTGGATTCGGGTCCAGCCGGAATTCACTAAGGTAGTTCCTCCGCCGTCCACCAGGTGGCGCTGCTGCGCTGAAAAGCATCCGGATGCCCTGAAATTCACCGAGCTGGACCAAGTGAAGGTAAGTGCGTCCCGAGCGACACATTTTCCGTTTTTAAATGCGCCGGTTTTTCCGAATATGTCGGGTTTTCATTCGGCCACGCCCCCCCCCCCGATTTCCATCGCGCGCATGCTGGTGCCGATGCGCCACAATCCAATCGCGTGCGACAAAATCCCGGGGCAATACAGGGGAAATCGTCGCAAATCGGAAATATTTGGGTAACTCGTCGGGAAAACGCGAATAAATGACCCCCGTTATTTTGTATCTGTCCTCCATTGCCTGCAATGGTCTCCTGCTGAGCATATGGCAGGATGGCACGTAGTAGATTGCGAACATATTGAGATGTGTCAAAGCTCATATGGTAAAAGGTGATATGTATATTCCTCAAAGTCAGCCTAAGTACACATGTCAGATGAATTAGAGTGGGACTAGCATCAGTTACCTACCTCACTGGTTACTGCCGGACGGTGATATATTTTCTTTCTATTAAAAAAAAAAAAAGTTCAAAAACCGTAAAAAAAAAATTATTGCTAGAGATTTTTTTTTATATGGAAGTCGGTTTCCAACTCGTATGCAACTACTGGTAAGTAAATCCACATACTTAAATGTGATGATCATGAAATGTTCTTTATTAGTGAGGTTTCGGAGCATTGTGTGAATATTTCGACCAGTGCAGGCCTCCTCAGATACCAAGGCTGTAGCATAAATTTCTTTATAGGTATTTGGTGCAATGTGGAGAGATGCTACACTACCAAAGCAAAGGTCCTCTCCACATTGTGCCAGATGGTCAAAAACATCTACATCATTTTTAATGTGTAAAAGCCACCAGTATAGAATATTTCATAAGCATCACAAGAATTCAGTGCATGGATTGACTTACCACTATTCACTGGCATAGAAAATTCATTCAAAGTTTGATTAATTGAAGTTTTATTTAATTTTTTCAAGAGATTCAAATCCTAATTGAATTGGTCGAACTAATATTGCTTCAATTGTCCTTGAAATTGATATAGACCACCCTCTAGTGCACTGGTGGCGATCCTATGGCACGGGTGCCACTCAGAGCCCTTTCTGTGGGCACCTAGACGTTAATCCCAACATAGAGTTTGCCAGACAGGACTCAGGGCTTCCTCCTGTGATCCAATACAGCTGAGGACGTGCCATGCTCAGAGCAATTTTAAAGCAACATCCTTGGCTGCCAGGGCTACAGGAGGAACGAGAAGGTGTGGATAGAGATAGATTACTATTGGAGCTCCTGCTTTGAGAACCCTGATTGTTCCTCTTCAGGGGACCCTAAATCCAAGTTCTCCGTCATCTTTCGTATTGTATTGGTGAACTCGGGACACCAATACGATTGAAACCTGTGATACAGCAGGGATCAATAAGTTACTGCTTAAATTGTCATGTTGGCACTTTTCGACATATAAGTGGGTTTCGGTTGTACTTTGGGCACTCTCTCTCCAAAAGGTGTGCCATCACTAGTGCTATAAAATGCAGATTTTTCATAAAAAAACTTCTATATTGTTTATGAATTTTTTTTACAGATTTTTTTAATTTTCACTCGCCCACCGGGTCGCTTCCTTAGCTACTTTGCTTGAAATTAAATTATTTTAAAATTCTTTAAGTCTCCATAAATTACATTGTGAATAGTTTTATATGCTTTACCTTTTATACATTAGGACGAGCAAAACGAGTAAAAGAAAACAGATGATTCCAAGGACTACAATAATAGTGATGACTATTATTAGTGAACACCGCGGATTATCTAAAAACAAGAAAAGATAACAAATGTCATGAGTTATTAGTATTTTACATGTCAGGACATTAGATCTTGGCCGTATGTAGTAGCTCACTAAATACAGAATGTATGTGCAGACGTGTGGCTGTCACTATAACCATCGATGATGACTTTACATGGCGCTCGAGGACACAATAAAGGACCCCAGGTCTGTCTCTGTTGGCTCTAAGTGATCAGTTTTCTAGTAATTTCCGTATACATTACATTATTCTACGTATAGACAAATGGGAACAGGGTCCAGGTAATGAATACTCAGAGACATGAATTACTCATAGACATATAGGGGCACATTTACTTACCCGATCCCGTCGCGATCCCGCGATGCATTATCCGACAAGGATTCGCGTCCGGCGCGATTTACTAAGATTGTGCGTCTGAGTTCCTGCAGATGTCGCTGCTGCGCCGAGGTCACCGGAGTTCACCTGCTTCTTCCCGGTGCATGTGAGTGCTTGATCTTGCGACAAAAATCCTTTTTTAAATTCTGCGGTTTGTCCGAATCCGTCGGGTTGTCCGACAGCCACGCCCCCCCCCCGATTTCTGTTGCATGCAAGCCGGCGCCCATGCCCCAAAATCTGAACGCGTGCACCAAAATCCCAGGGCAATTTGCCGCAAAATGGAAATATTCGGGAAACCCGACGAAAGTGCGTCCGACAGACCCTTAGTAATTGAGCCCCAAACTATATACTGATTTTCGGATTAGTACCGGAGAGTAAGAACTCACGCTATAGCATGTCAACGTCTTGTACGACATTACGGATGCATAGATAGGACTCATAGGCCCTTTCAGAATACACCTTCATGTAATGGATGTTAGACATAAATATGGTACTTACCTTCATCCTTAATTAGAGCTGAAATAAGAAAAAACTCCCTCCTGAGACGATATGGTAATAGGTCATTGCTCATGGTGTTAGTGCTCGTCCCGAGGCCTAAAATTACTATAGACCTATCCAATAAAAAGTCATGTTGGACCAGGTTCCTCTATTCCACCATAATAAACAGTATGGTGGACTTTGAATTATCATCCTACTTGTATTGAGAGGTTTACTGACTTATTCCAGACCGGAAGGACACTTTCTAGAATCATCTATTGCCCCTCTGTATAATCAGCACTAATGGAGCTTATCCCAATGTCTAAATGATTGAGCCCATTGCTTAAGCATGTCTTGTGTCCTATACTCATCACAGGTCTTCGAGACCTTCTGCAGTGGACAATGTACCAATGGTTTCTTACTAGAGATGAGCGAGTATACTGCTGGGTGGAGTATTAGCATACTCGGACCGGCTTGTTACTCGGACGAGTATTTCCCCTGCTCGAGATCGAGCATTAAATTAAGTGAAGAACAGTGTTTTTATTGTTTAATAAAATATTCCAGATGTTTCCTGATGTTTTACTTGTAAGAACACATAGAAATAACACTATTCCTCACTTTGCAGGTGTGCGCTCGTGTCTCCCGCTAGGTTCGGAGATGTCCGGAACATCTGGAATGTGAAGAATAGTGTTCTTTCAATGTGTTCTGCCCTTAAATGCTCCTGTATCATTGTTTTGGGGGGCCATTTTTTATTTTTAATTTATCTTCACATTGATGGTGTGTGTTTCCCGCTAGGTCGGAGGATGTACGCGGCACCGGCAAGTGAAGAATAGTGTTATTTCAATGTGTTCAACAGCAAACAATAGGAAACATCTGGAATATTTATTAAACACTGTTATTTTACTGTTCTGTTTCAGCAAAAAAATGCTGGGTCTCCCATGGACTTCATGGGGCTGTATTCGAGACGAGCACCGAGCATCGGGAAAAGTTGCTGGAATAAGAGCACCCGCAGCATTTACGTGCTCGCTAATCTCTATTTCTTACCATGAATGTGTAGGATAACGTTGGTCTTGACCATTTTTTCTTTCTCTTTTGGTGGAGGAGAATATATAGCTTTACATTCCATGGACTTGTTATTGTGCTCGAGGGAAGGAACATATTGCAGATACACTTTCAGCTCATTTTGTGTCAGGTTTTTACTGGTGATATTGACTCTGATATTATCAATCCTCATTTCTACCGATAGGGACCGTGAAGCACAAATGTGAGCTACCGAACAAATGATGTTGACGGCTTTTGACTCTATAAGATTCTCAATCCCCGTTATTTTTGGATTCGGTACTTTCCCTAAAAAGAGAGAGAGAGTGAATAGGTTGACTTTTATACAACTGATTCTAGATTTTTCCATTTTTCTGCCACGTGAAAGCTCTTCCATATAGTCCTCCCCCTAAATCCCGGTACATATTTAGAATCAGCTTCGTCTGCACAGTTAATAAAATTAAAACTATGCTGTGTGAGGACCACCATGTGATACCTTTAGCTTTTGTGCCTTGCCCAGCACCGTAATGTTTTTCCTCTTCCACCTTCCTCCATGACTTTCTGGTCTCCTACATCTACACATTGGGGGTCATTTACTAAGGGCCCGATTCCCTTTTTTCCCAACGTGTTACCCGAATATTTCCGATTTGCGACGATTTTCCCTGTATTGCTCAGGGTTTTTGGTGCGCGCGATCGGATTTTGGCGCATCAGCGCTGGCATGCACGCGACGGAAATCGGGGGGCGTGGTCGAACGAAAACCCGACGGATTCAGAAAAAATGCTGCATTTAAAAAACCAAAAGTGTAGCGGAGCTTGCACTTACCTTCATCCAGGATAGGCCGGTGAACTTGAATGCGTTCCGATGCTCTTCAGCGCAGCAGCGCCACCTGGTGGACGTCGGAGGAACTACCTTAATGAAACCCGGCCGGACCCGAATCCACCGCAGAGAACGCGCCGCTGGATCGCGAACGGACCGGGTAAGTAAATCTGCCCCAATATTCTTGGTATCTTAGAAATGCTCGTTACCCTGGTTATCAATATATCACCAAGCGGGTACAGTTAGAGCATCAGATATGGATGAGCATGATGTGAATTAGGCCACCAAGTGAAAAGGTAGAGGAAGGAGGAAGAACAGGTCACCAATGGCAGAAGATGCAAGAGGAAGAACAGGTCACAATGCAGGAAGATGCAAGGAAGAAAACAGGTCACCAATTGGCAGAAAGATGCAAGGAGAAAAGAACAGGCTACCAATGGCAAAGATCCTGCAAGAGGAAGAACAGGCACCAATGGCGAGAAGATGCAAGAGGAAAGAACAGGTCACCAATGGCAGGCAATGAAGCAAGAGAAGAACAGGCCCAATGGCAGAAGATGGTGCCAAGAGGAGAACAGTCACAATGGAGAAGATGACAAGCAAAAGAACAGGATCACAATGGCAGACAAGATGCAAGAGACGAAAGAGGTTCACCCGAAGAAGAAGATTGCAAGAGGAAGAACAGGCCACCAATGGCGATATGCAAGAGGAGAAAAGCAAGACAGAGCGGGAACAGTACACATGGAGAAGATGCAGAGGAAGAACAGGGCACCAATGCAGCAGATGAAAGAGACAGAGAAGAAACAGGTCACCATGGCAGAAGATGCAAGAGGAAGAACAGGCCACCAATGGCAGAAGATGCTGCAAGAGGAAGAAAAGGCACCATGGCGAGATGGCAAGAGGAAGAAACAGGTCACCAATGGCAGAGAGCAAGAGGAAGAACAGGACACCAATGGCAGAAGAGAAGCATGCAAGAGGAAGAACAGGACCAATGGACAGGAGATGCAAGAGGAAGAACAGGCCACCAATGCAGAAGATGCAAGAGGAAAGAACAGGCACCAATGGCACAGAAGAAAAGTGCAAGAGGAAGAACAGGTCAACCAATGGCAGAAAGATGCAAGAGGAAGAACAGGCCACCAAGGGCAGAAGATGCAAGGGAAGAAAGGCCACCAATGGCCGAGGATGCAAAGAGGAAGAAAAGGCCACCAATGGCAGAAGATGCAAGAGGAAGAAACAGCGACCCCAATGGCAGAAGATGCACGAGGAAGAACAGGCCACAATGGCAGAAGATGCAAGAGGAAGAACCAGGCCCACCAATGGCAGAAGAGGCAAGAGGAAGAACAGGCCACCAATGGCACAGAAGAGCAAAGAGGAAGAACAGGCCCACCATGGCAGAAGATGCAAGAGGAAGAACAGGCCACCAATGGCAGAAGGATGCAAGAGGAGACAGGTCACCAATGGCAGAAGATGCAAGAGGAAGAACAGGCCACCAATGGCAGAAGATGCAAGAGAAGAAAGGCACAATGCAGAAGATGAAAGAGGAGAACAGGCCACCAATGGCACGAAGATTGCAGAGGAAAGAACAGGCCACCATGGCAGAAGATGCAAGAGGAAGAACACGCACACAATGGCAGAAGATGCAAGAGGAAGACAGGCCACCATGGCAGGAAGATGCGAGGAAGAACAGGTCACCAATGGCAGAAGAGCAAGAGAGAGAACAGGACACAATGGCAGAAGATGCAAGAGGAAGAAAAGGCCACAATGGCAGAAAGAGAAGAGGAAGAACAGGCTCACCAATGGCAGACAGATGCAAGAGGAAGAACAGGCCACAATGGCAGAAGATGCAAGAGAAGAACAAGCCACCAATGGCAGAAGATCAAGAGGAACGACAAGGCCACCAATGGCAGAAGAGTGCAAGAGGAAGAACAGTCACAAATGGCGAAGATGCAAGAGGAAGAACAGGCCACCAATGGGCAGAAGAGCGCAAGAGAAGAACAGTCCACCAATGGCAGAAGATGCAAGAGAAGAACAGGTCAGGCCCAATGGCAGAAGATGCAAGAGGAAAACAGGCCACCAATGGCAGGACAGATGCAAGAGGAAGAAAAGGCCACCAATGGCAGAAGATGCAAGAGGAAGAACAGGTCACCAATGGCAGAAGATGCAAGAGGAAGAACAGGCCACCAATGGCAGAAGATGCAAGAGGAAGAACAGGCCACCAATGGCAGAAGATGCAAGAGGAAGAACAGGCCACCAATGGCAGAAGATGCAAGAGAGAGGCAGAGAGACACGACGTAGTGGTGCTCAGAGGTTAAAAAGAGCGGATCCTGCCAGAGGGGGCGCACACCAGTATGTCAGTGTGCTTAGTTTACAGTCCTTCCTCCTGGTAGTAGATGTCCTTGTGTTGGTAAATGCCTGTCCCTATACTGTCCCAGACATTACGACCTGTCCCAGACATTATTCTGTATACCTGTAGCTGAAACTTTGCACCGCTTTCCATCCAGAATAGGGGCAGTTATCACCTTGCTGACTCCCGGATAATATTGCTCCTCTTTTTTGGCATAGTCAATCCACAAGGAGCAGTTGCTGTTCCTCGCTTGCACCAGAGACGTGATTCCTTCTCGCTTTATCTCTTTGTGTATTGTAGTTGTATTAAATATTTTGTCTCCTTTCTTAGTTCTTAAGAACCAAATTAAGTTGAAATCTGTGATATTTTCGGGATGGGTTAAGGTGCAGGGGATCTCCAGACATGAACCTTCTAAAGCATCGATGGTTGTAGGGAAGGTGAAGCTCCAGTCGCTACATGTCGCTCTGTTCAAACAACCTGCCAATGAGAATTCAGGAATTAAACTGAGTTTATCCTTTTTGTTTTACAGATTTACAGCTTGTGGAGGAAACGGAAATTAAAAAAAAAAAAATTATAAATCTTGGTCTTAAAGGGGTTAATTTGCCTGCCTCTACTCCATCATGTAATAAAGAAGCAGTTTAGACCATACAAATGCGCAGCCAGTGTTAGGTCTTGTCCTTGAAGTGATGTGTAAACCTTCCCTTTTGTATGTTAGTAGCAGCAGGACTGTTTTCCAGAAATATAATTTCTCTAAGTGCACTGAGGGCAGTGTCCTCACACTACTGTGCTCTGTGCTCTCTGCAGCCTGTGTTATGCATTGTACCTGGAGAAAGTTGTTTTTGGTAGCAACAGGACAGTGAAATATGGATTTATATTCCAGGATTGTAGCTTCTCCAAAATCCATTGCTAGTGTGTCCTCACACTGCTGTGATCTGTGTTCTCTACATTAAACAGTTTCCCATTGACTGCTGTTGTAATTAACCAGGAGCGTGGTACAGCTTTTACAGAAGGAAGGGGCTGTGCTGTATTAAGTGAAAATATGTTTTTTTTAAACAGGGGTCCAACCCAGTGCACCAAGTCTAGCTACAATCCTGGAATATAAATGCATTTTCTTACAGTCCAGCTGCTACCATTACACAACTATCAAGGCATAACACCTCCATGGGGGAGAATGACTGTAGACATCCATACTTTTGGTTCTATAGCACCTAGCACAATGCTTTTGGTGTCATATTAAAGATAGATATTCCGTCTTTCAGATCACATATGGCTTGTGGTTTATTGCAGGAGTGGAGAGACAGTTAAAGAGCATCTGATAGTGAATAGTGATCCAGAAAAAGATTCTGTATGCCGAATATCTGTATAAATCAGAGTAACGGTATTCAGTTATGCACCAGGGTAGCCACTTAGCTCAGGGGTCTGAGAGGGGATTCACCTGTGGGTCAGTATGAAGGAGATGGACTTGACCCTATGTGAGGATGAGCTACGAGGGGAGCAGGAGCAGGCATCCTACAATACATGTGGTTGGATCTACTCCAGATCAGAGGACGCAACTGCTCCCTAATCTACTCTGAACTATGCAAATATTAATACCGTATTTTTCGGACTATAAGGCGCACCATCAATAAATGCCTGCTAAAACGTCTAGGTTCATATATAAGGCGCACCGAATTATAAGGCGCACCTGATTATAAGGATGAATGACCAGCAGGTGGCAGACCTGTGCACCGTACAAGGCAGCTGTTGTCTGTAAGTATGGTTCATATATAAGGCTCATTAGATTATAAGGCGCACCTGATTATAAGGATAAATGACCAGCAGGTGGCAGACCTGTGCACAGATCAAGGCAGCTGTTGTCTGTAAGTATGATTTATATATAAGGCGCACCTGATTATAAGGATGAATGACCAGCAGGTGGCAGACCTGTGCACAGTTCAAGGCAGCTGTTGTCTGTAAGTATGATTTATATATAAGGCGCACTGGATTATAAGGCGCACCTGATTATAAGACTGAATGACCAGCAGGTGGCAGACCTGTGCACAGTACAAGGCAGCTGTTGTCTGTAAGTACGGTTCATATATAAGGCGCATGGGATTATAAGGCGCACCTGATTATAAGGATGAATGACCAGCAGGTGGCAGACCTGTGCACAGTACAAGGCAGCTGTTGTCTGTAAGTACGGCTCCTATATAAGGCGCACTGGACTATAAGGCGCACCTTTTTTGTGTGCGCCTTTTAATTTGTGTTTGCTATTTTTAAGCCTCAACCTTTTGCTATATAAGTTTCTTTTGAGTCCGAACCTGCAGGACTTAAACCCTCATAAATACAGACGATATTAGGAGCAACATATACATTTCCAGTATACGTCCAAAAAATGTAAGAAATATTACGAATGACTTTGATGTGTAACATACCTGTAACACTGATCATGACCGGATTCTCCTCTTTGTTTATCTTATAGGAGTCACCAGTGATTTCCGGGAAGTACCAGGCTGTTCTCGTCACATTAATGATTCTCAGAGAACAGTTTGCTCCACCTCCTATACGGGAGGTGCGGTTTATATAATCCGGGTGGACCTGACTCTGGTTATCGCTGTTATACACCTGTTGATGTTCAGTGACTCCATATTCATACCAGATCAGATGATACTTTCCAGGGTCATCCGGACCGGCGATGTTACAGGGAATATCCACTGTGGAGTTTATTGCTGTTTTTTTAGATTTTGATAATGTAACTGCCCAATTCACTTGTTTTTTTGAGTTAGTAAAATACCCTGAAAAGAAGCCAAAATATTAGAAAATTATTGATTATCATCATATTATTAATTGCATCGTTTTATTTTTACTATTATTAATTATTGTTCTTGTAGAGTCAAATGGTTAATGTACTGATAATAGTGATGGTAGCGTTGGCCTGCCCGGCCTGGGGTACACATTTTCTGGTTATGTTAATATTACCTGGAAGAACAAAGAGGCAGAAGACCAAGATTATGGAATTAATATGTAACTTCATGATCTCCTGATAAATTGAAGTTTTTAATTAAATTCAGTTTTCTGTAAAAAGCAAAAAATAAATGAATAAAAAAAATAATAACAACAATAACAACAATAATCATAATAATAGTAATAATAGTTATCATAATAATGAGGAGAAGATGATGAAGGGGAATATGATAATGATGATGAAGAAGACGAAGTAGAAGAATGTGATGATGAGGAAAGAGAAGAAGACAATGACGAAGAAGATGATGATGGTATGAAAGAGAAGAAGAATTGATGATGGAAGAGAGAGACTACTGACGTTAAAGAAGATGAGAATGATGAAGATGAGGTAAAGAAGAAAATGAGCTAAGATGATGAGAGGAAAGGACGAAGAGAAGAATGCAGATGGGGAGAGAAGCATGAAGGGATGAAAGAAGATGATGATAAAGAAGATGATACTATGATGATGAAGAAGATGATGATGAAAGAAGACGAAGTAGAAGAATTGATGATGAGGAAAGAGAAGAAGACAATGACGAAGAAGATGATGAAGAAGAAGATGATGATAAAGAAGATGATACTATGATGATGAAGAAGATGATGATGAAGAAGAAGATGATGAAGAAGAAGATGATGAAAAAGAGATGATACGCTGATAGAAGAAGCAGATGATGAAGAAGACGAAGTAGAAGAATATGATGATGAGGAAAAAGAAGAAGAAAATGACGAAGAAGATGATGAAGAAGAAGATGATGATAAAGAAGAAGATTAAGAAGACGATGATGAAGAAGACAAAGTAGAAGAATATGATGATGAGGAAAAAGAAGAAGAAAAATGACGAGAAGTGTGAGAAGAAGAAAGATGTGGGATAAAGAAGATGGATACTTGATGAGGAAGAAGATGATGATGAAGAAGACGAAGTAGAAGAAATATGATGATGATGAGAAAAAGAAGAAGAAAAGACGAAGAAGGATGATGAAGAGAAGATGTGATGATAAAGAGATGATAGAGACGCGAGGATGACGAGACAACGTAGAAGAATATGATGATATGAGGAAAAAGAAGAAGAAAATGACGAAGAGATGATAAAAAGAGATGATGAGAAGACGAGGAGTAGAAGAATATGATGATGATGAGAAAATATAGAAAGAGAAGACAAATGATGATGAAAGAAGATGACTGATAATCAGAGAGTATGATGACAGAAGGCGCAAGAAGAAGACTAAGACAGACCATGTAATTTGTTATTAATGACTACGAAGCTCAGACAAACTCGAGGTGATTATTGTAGACTAACTTGGCTGATGGTGATAATGAATTGATATTGATAATTGTAAATAGCAAAAATTATGACTTCTCATTGATATTGGTGACTGCTTCATACGGGTAATACGGTCACCAGCAGGCTCTCACCTTCCTCCTCTATGTCTGTGTTAGTGACCAGGTCGTAGGATAGTACAAGTTCTTGACTTATTTATGTTCTGCCAGATGACAGTCAGGAATGTCGGGAATAAAGTTGAGGCTTGTGGGGTATGATTTGCAAATAATGATGATAAACTGTCACCACAGTTGGTGGGATGCTACGGATAGAGAAGTGCTACAAGACTCAATAGTCTTCGGTTGTCGTCAAGCCATATGCAATCCACCATTCCTTAATGAGCAGACATAGAACAAATCATCTTACAAAAGAAATAGTTACATCCCTATGGGGTTCCTTGGTTTCTTAAATAATGCAAAGCCTAGTCACTAAACCGGAGGGGGTAGTGCAAAATAGTTTATGTGTGCGTTCCATAAGGAAATTCAAAGCGTAACTGGACGTACTTGAATGTAGAGGATCCCTTGCAGTTCTCCAAATATCAGAGCTCCAGTTAAATGTGGGTAGGTGCGTGATCTTCGGGGGTTACAGATGCGCCAAGGGCAAACACTTGTGAGCCCTCTAGCCCTAAATATGAACACTGCTAATTACATCAAGCGTTAGTGCTATGCTAGTGGAATAAGGCCGGACGCAAGAACAGGGGAGGTCCTCGGCAGAAGAATATGATGATGAGGAAAAAGAAGAAGAAAATGACGAAGAAGATGATGAAGAAGAAGATGATGAAGAAGACGAAGTAGAAGAATATGATGATGATGAGGAAAAAGAAGAAGACAATGATGATGAAGAAGATGATGATAAAGAAGATGATGAAGAAGGCGACGAAGAAGACTAAGAAGACCATGTAATTTGTTATTAATGACTTACGAAGCATCAAGTATATTTAGCACTTGGCTGAGTTGGTGATATATTCGGAAGCTGATTATATGTGATTTGATATAATTTGTAAATAGCCAAATTATTGACTTCCTCATTGATATTGGTAGACTTGCCTTCTATCGGTAATAGGTCCCAGCAGCTCCTCTCATTCCTCCATCTATCGTCTCTGTTAGTGACCCAGTGTTGGATTAGTAAAAGTCTTGACTATTTTATGTTCTGACCAGATGACAGTCAGTGAATTCCTGGGAATAAAGTTGAGGCTTTGTGTGGGTTATGATTAGCAAATAATGAGATAAAACTTGTCACCATCAGTGGTGGGATGTTCTAGGCTAGAGAAGTGGCTACAAAGACTCAATAGTTTTGGTTTCTTCAGCCAATGCAATCCACATTCCCATGAGCAGACATAGACCACAACATCTTACAAAGAATATTACATCCCTCGGGTTCCTTGGTTTCTAAACTATGCAACGTCTAAGATCACTAACCGGAGGATGTGCAAAATGTTATTGTTGCGTTCCCATAAATGGAAATCTCAAAGCTGTAATGGACGTACTTGAATGTAGAGATCCTTTGCAGAATAATATCAGAGGTCCAGTTAAATGTAGGGTAGGGCTGATTTTCGGGGGTTAAGATGCCAAGGCACAACCTTTGTAGCCCTCTAGCTAAATATGAATAATGACTAATTTACATAACGTGAGATGCTATTGCTATGTTGGATATAAGGCCGACGCAAGCGCACAGGGGGAGGTCCTCGGCCCGAACAGAGTCAGAGTAAGGCTATATTCACACGAACGTATGGGGGACGTATATACGGCCGCCGTATATACGGCCGATATACGTCCCCCATACACTTCTATGGGCGCACGGCACCCTACGGGAGCGGTACGGTGCCGCACACGTGCGGCACCGTACCGTTCCGTACCCGGGAAAAAGATAGGACCTGTCCTATCTTTTCCCGTAATACGGCGCCGTGCGCCATAGGTTGCTATGGAGAGGGGCGGGGGTGAGCTGCGCTCACCTCCTCCTCCTCTCCCCGTACACTGCCGTTGCCCGCTACGGTATGGTTCGGGCGGGCAACGGCAGTGTGAATATAGCCTAAGGCACATCTGTAAGCAGAGTGGGTGTCAGGTCACAGTAGAAGTTCAGAAAGATTCTGTTAGTCTACTTTCACCTAAGTGGAGCCGGTGTAAAACTGAGAGATGAGGAGTGAAGCCCTAATGAGGTCATTAATAATCCAAGTTCTGTGATTGGCTTGGGTAAAAGAACAATACAGACAACAAAGTAATATGCACAGAATAATGTCTTCTCCAAATAGGTCAACCATGGATTCCATGTAAAAAAGATATTACTAAACATGAAGAAGGAAAATAATAGGCAGCATTCACCAATCTTCTTAAAAATATTCACAGGTTGGGAGAAAGGTGCATGGTGGGTCACAGTGGGGGACATCAAGGAGAATAATGGCATCCAGCATTTAGCTTAAAAAAGTGCCCCCCCCATTACTTTGCCCCTCATAACTGATGAAGAATCGCTATGTATCACATAGAGCATAGACTCACAGGGGCATATTTATCAGGACCTCTGCGCACCGCCACTGGCGCAGAGGCCCTGAAATAATCGCAAATGCTGGCTTATTGCTAGCTTTTGCGATTATTTTCCCCAATCCGCCACCTTCACGCCAGTGGGGCGTGAAGGGGGGGGGGGGGGGGGCGCGGCCGGACAGGAGTGGGCCGGCGCGGGGCGTTACTGTCCCCGCGCCTGCGCACTCGCTGCTGCCGGCGACTTATCCTGGTGTAGGATAAACGCTGCGCTGCTGGCAACCCGATACATCAAGAGGCAGAAGCCTTTTGATGTATCGGGCTGCGAATTCGCAGCGGCGGCGCGATCATACGCTGGCACAGGAGCGCCAGCGTATGATAAATATCCTCCACAGTGGAATCAACTGGTCTTCTGCTAAGCCAATGAGGGGGATTTATCAATGTGTCCCAACTTCCATCAGTTTACTAGAGGAAAACCCTATTGATTTTCTGCTCCGGATTTATCACAGTGTTAATGAATTTGGTGCAGGATAAGACTGTCGGTTTCCAGTTTAGACCTACTTTAAAGTGGTCTAAAGTCTGCGCCAAAATTTTTGGCACTCGGAACATTAAAATAGACGACGCCTCTTTTCAGACCAAGCCCCTTTTTCGAAGGCCACGCCCCCTCAGTCAGACTAAATGGCTAAAAACAGCTTTGATAACTGTGGTGTAAGGCTTTTCACATAGTTTTTTGGCGCAAAACCACCAGAATTGTGGTGCAAGTGCGTTAATACACCCCCCTGATCTGTCTGTTTATGTAATAAATTGACTACATGCGCAATAAATTGTACTGTTCTCCGGCTGCAGTGTTCCATCTTTGTGGTCCGTATGTCCTCAGTTTCTGAGCCGTATGTGTGCAAAAACGGTCTGTATGTCATACATGTATCATCCTTTTTTGTGAATCCCCATAGCAAATATAAAGTGGCAAATTATGTCACTTACTTGCCCCAACGCCGTGAAGGGCTTCATGATTTTTGCTGCCTACCAACTGACCCACAAGTATGGAAGACATCTGGATAACATGGGGGACATTTACTAAGGGCCCGATTCGCGTTTTCCCGACGTGTTACCCGAATATTTCCGATTTGCGACGATTTTCCCTGCCCCGGGTTTTTGGGTCACGCGATCAGATTGTGGCGCATCGGCGCTGGCATGCACGTGACGGAAATCGGGGGGCGTGGCCGAATAAAAACCCGACGGATCCGGAAAAACCGCCGCATTTAAAAAACCGAAAGTGTCGCGGAGCTTGCACTCACCTTCATCCAGGATAGGCCGGTGTACTCTAGTGCGTTCCGATGCTCTTCAGCGCAGCAGCGCCACCTGGTGGACGGCGGAGGAACTACCGTAATGAATCCCGGCCGGACCCGAATCCACTGCAGAGAACGCGCTGCTGGATCGCGAACGGACCGGGTAAGTAAATGTGCCCCCATGTGTCTGTTACCCTTGTGGTATTGGTATTGTTCATGTTCCTCTAGAGGAAGGAATAAGCCAAAAACATGGACAGGAATAAGATCTGTGCTGAGTTTTCTACAGACACCTCCCAGATCCATGGAAAAAACACAGCCATGCAGTGGTCCACTGAAATTTAGATGTCAGCGTCCATGCCTAAAAATAAAAATGGTAGCACATGGATGAAAACAATGGGGCAGATTTATCAAGCTGTCCAAAACTAAGTATGTTCTTAGTTGTCCATGGCAACTAATTACAGCTCAGCTTTCATTTTACCAGTGCACATGAATATTTTAAAGGGGAGCTGTGATTGGTTGCCATGGGCAACTAAGAACATTTTAACTCTTAGACAGCTTGATAAATCAGATTACCGACTCCAGTCTGTGAAAACCAGACCATGTCTGATTCCATGGGGGATAAATCTTTCAAAGAAATGCCAACTCGCTGCTGATGTTGGTGGATGGAAGAAACCCAAGGCTGCAGGGATGAGCATCCAGTACAACGAAGAAGTTTCTGGCCATCCTAATAGTAATCTAAACTAAAAGGATCACAAGGTCAACAGATAAAGTTTGAATTGCTATCAAGACAACTAGTGCCGGGAACCTTCTTCATTGTACTATCACACAAGGAGCCCCCGCTTGCCAGTGAATCACCAGGGACACACTGTAGTCTTCATGACAGCTGTCGTAATGCTGTTCCTCTGGCAAGCAGGGACTCCTTGCATCAATGTTAAACGCCATCCTCAGCACTATGGAATTTGACCAGTAAATGGTCAAAGAACGGTCAATTGCAGATGGCCTAACACTACGAAATATTAGGGGGTCATAGTTACATAGACGTTCCAAATTATCTGAAAAATATTTAACGAGTGCCCCAGATCACTTTGAGTTTAATTCAATCAATAAATGAATAAATATGAAAAGAAACAAATCAACATTTGAGGACCTCTAACTTCTCTGTCTCTTAGTAAAGGTATTTGGGGGGATAAAAAGGGGGAAATACAGAGAGAAATAGTGCTATCTAGGTTATCCTTGGTAGGTTGGGGGGTATGTAAGTAGGTAAGGTTTTGTACCCACCTTTTATGGTTGTGCTGATTACAGGCACAAAACTGGTATAGACATATGTGGTGAGTGGCCACTGCCTCGTCTTCATCCTCACCCAAGGGTTGGGTATCGAGGGAGTGTAGCAATGAATAGGAAGGGTAGTTTGCAAGCTATAACCCCCCCCCCCCCCCTGGTAAAAAGAGAGATGTTTGTGGGGCGCAGGTACTCAATAAAAAGGGTTTATTTAGTTGAATAAAACAAACCTTTTTATCGAGTACCTGCGCCCCATAATTGTCTCTGTTTTTACCAGGGGGGTTACAGCTTGCAGAAGCAATGCAAGTAACTCAGCAAAACTACGTTCATGAGAGGTTTCTGTATATTGATTGTAAATTACATTTTAATGCCTTTCACAGTCTCAGAATTAGGATCAGGTGCCATCTCAAGGACAGTGAATACCACTAGAATCCTTAGGAGGAAGGAGGTCACAATCCCTCAAGTGATGGCAAAATACCTGAAGGACTAGTGTGGGAGTAAATACATAGTACATTTTGGGATGTCGATACCCAAGACTTACACTTCTCCTCTCCAAAAAACATAAGAAAAAATGCCTTCAATATGCTAAAACTATAGTAACAGAAGATTCTGTGGAGCAATGAAACAACATAAGGAATGCTTGGAGAAACAATGCAACATAGTATAAATTAAGGCCTTGTCTACAGTAACGCTTAAGGGTGACCTCCACTGCGATTGGAAACCTAAAGCATATGGAGTTCAAGATTGGCTTATCATTACATTTTTGAAAATGACGATTCCTATGAGAAGTGAGCATGCGTGGCATTGGTAATGGCCCAACGGCATGGGTCATTACCAAAAATATCTAACTCCAGTATTCCTCTGGTTGTATGAAGGAAGTATGGCAGTTCCCATTTATCTTAGTAATGATCTTGTAATGCTGGTGCCGATATACCTAGTCCTTTGCAATTTTGTGCCAAATAGTACTACACCATGCAATATCTATGCCTGTGAATCGGAGGGTTATGTGTGATATCACCAATGTTTGCAGTTTGTATCCTTTTTGAGTCTCAAGGCTGTGATTGTGGATTTGGTGGTGGATTTGCTGGTGTTTGGTTAGTTGCTCCCAGAGATAATAATCTCCAGACGTAGAAGTTTAAAATATTCCCTCTGGCTGGATGTTGTGTCTTCCTTATTCCTAATGCAGTCCTAGTGAAGGACGTAAGTCTCTGCTCTCTGCGGCTGGTGCCAATACCGCAGAAACCACATCCAGATTGCTGTCCAACAGAGCCTTCTGGCTCCTTCTAGCTAGCCCAAAACCACTGGACCAGGGCTGAAGTATGCTTCAAAGCTACAAATCTATAGCCAACCAATCTACTGCCTCATGGAATTCTGTAGAGAGAACATTAAGATCGTTACCGTGCTCATTGATTGTTGTGAAGCATACACAGAAAACAGTAAGAGGCGATTAAGGCTCAGATGTAGTACAAGCAAATCCAAGTTTATTACACTAAAAACAAAGTATGGACACCGTGGGGCTACAGATAAGTCTAAATCAAATACACAATATTAACATGTATCCGTTGAGATCAGCCCTGTCACCTTTTTTTTTTTTACCGGGTGCTTTCACTTGCTGCACCCTATTGTCACATGCTTTGTCCGCCGCATCCGAGCTCGATTAGCAGCCTCTCCTACGTAGTACTCTCCATTCCTCATATGTTTTTCACGTCATGCTTCACTCGTCACCTTGTCCATCGGATTTTGCATGGAGTCCTGAGGTTGGCACTGTTCACCTTGTATGTTTGTTAGATTGGGGACATATCTATTCCTTGTTCATTGGTATCTGAATGAGATTCACTATCTTGGGCAGTCGTGTGCCTTGCATCACCTACTGTGGTGGTGTGGGGTGTTACAAGATTCACCACACCAGGGACTGTATGATCTCATAGTACATAGTATTTTTTAATGATTTAAATGTGGGTATTTTGATTATATCGGTCATTATGAACTTTTTTGTTTATAAATTGGGTTGCATTTGTACTACATATGGAGCCCTTGAATCACTCTTTTTTCTTGTGTGCTCTCATTGATGAATTGGTGCATATGGTCCTCACAAAAATATTTGTGGCGTGCTACATCCACTTTGTCATTTCATTGGTGTTGTAGGCCATTTAAAGGAGACTAGGGGCACGATTTAGATTACCCGGTTCCATTCGCGGATCACAGCAGCGGTTCCACTTCTACGACTGGATTCCAGTCCGGCGGGTTTTTATTGGAAGTGTCAAATTCCTCCCGGGGACGTACACCAGGTGGACGACTGCTGAAGTTCCCTGGACCCTTGGAAGATGAATACACCGAGGGCCGACTGAGGTGAGTTGTATGCGTAAGCTTGACACAACATTTTTGGCTTGGTTAATGCGGCGGGTTTTTCCCGTAAGTACGTCGGGGTTTTCGTTGGCCACGCACCCCCGAGTTTCCGGTTGCGTGCAGTGCATGCCGCGATGCGACCACGAACCGGGGCAATACAGGGAAACGGCAGCAGAATGCGGAAATACCGTGGTGGTAACAGGTCGTGGAACAACCGATCGGGCCTACTTAGATTAGGACCCTGTGAGTTTTTGTTCAAGATGGATTTTCTGCTACGCCAAGTGTCATCCTGGATGCGTGCTGTTATCCCTACCGGGTCTCCCTTCATAATCGCCCAGGGATCTGCTACCACACATACCACGAGAGAGTGCCCCAGGGGGAGCTCCTCTCACTACACTGCAGCCGCTCTCACTTTCTTGATTTCTCTCACGTCCCTGACAGGGAATGTGTGGGGCTTTCCGGACCTAGCCAACATGAACGAAGATATCCAGTCACTAGGCAGTGAGATAAGGATCCAGTGCCAGTACGGTCCAACTACAGATACTAAGTTTGGCTTATGATAAATAGATAGGATATGAGGTGGGAGATTTGTGAGATGCTATCCACATGGAGTTAGTAGGAGTATCAAGGAAGAAAAAAAAGAAATGTCTAGACTCCCTCAATCTTCAGCATACAAAACAGATGAGATAAAAACATGAATATTGGTGACAGTCGGGAGTATATTCGATCGAAGATACAGGGTGTCGGCTATGTTCCAGGTGAAGTGGGATTGTGTTATGAAGTTGTTCGGGTCGCATGGCCTATTTGCTGAAAAGAAGAGAAATTAGTCTAGTTTGCCACAATTTTGTTTCTTGTACTAACGTAAAGGGGTAAGATAATGAAAAGCATAGGCATCCTAAAAAAACAGGGGGGCAATTGGTCTGTCCGTAAAGCTGGTAAAGGAAATCTACCATCAAACCATGTCCAAAGTCCCAAGGTGATTATCAATAAGCTTTCCTACTAGTACTCTCTAAGATGATCAGTTGCAGTCTGACTTATATGTAACATCCAGAGAGGTCACAGAGGTCACAGGGGGGAGAGAGGATCCGTCGGTGTAATAGTGGGGGTCGAAGATCGGTGTCCTTAAGTAGGGAGGACCGTCTGTATACAGAACATCCAAACTGCGCACATGTATGCATAAAGGTCTGTGCTACACTGGATCACAACGAACAGAAATTTCTAAACATTAGCTGGCATACCGATGCATGTTCTGGGTCACCAAGAATTGGTCACGCAGGACATACGTGTTGTTTAAGGTGCATCCAATAATCACTTAGAACGGGTCACCGCTGTAGGATGAGTACAGGGTGTGCTGATTATGAAAGAACGTGCCCCACAAATCATGAATCGGTTTTGTACCCTGCACCTTCAGGAAAACTGCACTAGTCTAAACAAAAAAATGTTGGCGAGTTTCAATGCATTTAATAAAAGTGACTGAAAAAACTCAACTTTTTTGGACCAAAGTATAAAAAGTGTCAAATTTAAAATATGAAGCTGTTTGCAAAGCAAGTTAAACATTTCACGTAAAATGTAACATCGTTAGATGAGAATATAGATATTTTAGCAAATAAATATTTCCTTTGCTACATTCTTCCAAGAAAAGTGTTAGAAGAAGACTTTCAGCAGTAGAAGACACACAACGGCCGAGTCAGGAGGACCTCATGGACGTTTACCATCACTGGTTGCAGATGTATGTAATTGGAACAACTGATGTGCGCTTGAATAGTTTAGACGGGCCCAAAGTCACAGAGAGATTTTGTTGCACATCCCCGAAGAGCTGATTGGCCATCGTCCATTGACTTGGATCCTGAAAAGATTCAAATAAGATTTTCCTCATTATGTCATATTTATGCATAGACATAGGGGGACATGTATGGGGACCTACGTAAATTTCAGAGTTTGAGGTGTTGTCCTGCGTTTTAAGCCCCTTAGGCACACCCAGAGAGACGGACAACATATGAGGCTGCGGTCACACGTGGTGTTAACGCATTTGTCTACAAAGTGCAGTTTGTTAATGGGGTACTAACAAGCATGTGTGTTAACACAGTGTTAATATATTTGTTAACATTGCGTTGATGCGTGTGTTTTGTAAACACCATGTTGACTCAATGTAATTAGGCAAATCTGTTCTTCTCAACTGATGCACTTGAAAGCACATGCATTAATGCCACGTGTGACCCTCAGAATTAACCAATACATTTCAATAAAATGTGAAAGCAAAAATCGAATAATTAAAAAAAAAAAAACACAGCCCACACTTTCAATGCCCAACAGGTTTATGTGCAAAATGTTAAACGGTCATGGAAGAAAAAAAATCCTTCCTCTGCACCTGCTCTTCACCAGGCGCAGCTTTAAAAAGTATAAAATATATAAATATATAAAATATATATAAAAGGCACAAAAAGAATGCAAAAAAAGTGACAAATAAGGTGAAAGCGCATGGAACATTGGAAATATATAGATAATAGAGCACAAGTGTCGACATCAAGGGTTACCGAGGAAGGAAAAGTCACAGTGAAAAAAAGTACACATATAGTTTCATAGTTTATCGGTGGAGACACGTCCATCAATTCAACAAGAGGTATCAGGGAAGGGATTTAGGGGTAAACATTCTCTATAACAAACATCAATGTTTATTTAGGTGTAAAAAGGCATCTAGACTAGGATGACAGTGAGTATACTGTCGGTGGAGTATTAGCATACTCGGACCGGCCCGTTACTCGGACGGTATTTCTGCTCGCGATCGAGATTAAATTAGTGAAGAACAATTGTTTTTTTTTTTATAATAAAATAATCAGTTCCAGATGTTTCCTGATGTTTTGCTTGTAAGAAACACATGTGAAATATACACTATTCTCTCACTTTACAGGTGTTGCGCGTGTCTCACCGTAGGTTCGGAGATGTCGGAAACATCTGGAATGTGAGAAATAGTGTTCTTTCAATGTGTTCTGCACTTAAAGGCCCTGGTTCATCAGTTTTTAGTTTTTATTTATTATTCACTTGTGTCTTTTGCATGGCTTCGGTTCGGAGATACGCGCGCACATGCAAAGTGAAGAAAGAATTAAAACATTTAAAACAGTGAATACAGGACCATTAAAGTGCAGAACACTTGAGAAAGAAACATCATTCTCACATTCCAGATGTTCGAGTCATCTGCCGAACACTAGCGGGAGACCAGCGGCACACTGAGAAGTGAAGAATAGTTTTATTTCAATGTGTCTCTACAAGCAAAACATCAGGAAACATCGGAATATGTAATTAAGCCATGGGTTCTTTTTAAGTTCTTGTTTTAGCAAAAAAATGCTCGAGTCTCCCATTGACTTCAATGGGGTCGTTTATTCGAGACGAGCACTCGAGCATCGGGAAAAGGTGTCTGAATAACGAGCAACCGAGCATTTTAGTGCTCGCTCATCTCTAATCTAGATCTTTTGTAGCTCTCCGCTGTCCATGCTGTGCCAGCGCCTGAGGCAGGCTATTCAAGATGACAGGTCTCATAGTAAAAAAGCGCCTGTCGCCTCCGGTGATTTTAAACCTTGTTTCTCCAGACGGAGACAGTGCCCCTCGTCTTTGATTTGATTAATCTGAAACAACTTACCACCATATTTTGTATGGGACCATTCATATATTTGTATAAATTAATCATGTCCCCGTCGTAGTGTCTTTTCCAGACTAAATAAATCTAGTTGTTTTAATTCTTCCTCTGAGACCCTCCAAACTCCTTATCCTTTTGTGGCTCTATGTTGAACCCTCTCCAGCTCCAGGGCCTCTTTTTAGGGACCGTTGCCAGAACTGGACAGCATATTCCAGGTGTGGCCCGAACCAGTGCCTGTAAGTGGTAATATTACATCCTATCCCCAGACCAGTATACATGAACAGATACTATAGCTTTAGAGGCAGCTGATTGACATTGCATGGTGTATTCAATTTATGAGTACTAGTACCCCCAGGTCCTTCTCCAACAAGGGACTCTTCCAGATTTACTCCCCCAAGGACCATATTTGCTTTGGATCATTAGCCCCCAGGTGCATAACCTTACATTTATACCACATTGAACCTCATTTGCCAAAGTGGACGACCAAACATTCAGTTTGTCCAAGTCACCCTGCAGCCTATGACATCCTCCATAGACTGTATACACTACACAGTTTGGAGTCATCTGCAAAAATAGAACGTGCTATTAATTCCTACATCTATATCATTACAAAAATATATTAATAGTAGTGGGCCAAGCACAGAACCCTGGGGTCACCACTCAAACTGGTGACACTACGAGTAGGAATCATTGACCACAACTCTCTGGATACGATCCATAGCCAGTTCTCATCCAATTGCAAATGATCTGCCAACACCAAAGCCTATTTATCCATCAGGCGTCTATGAGGACAGTGTCAAATGCCTTTGCAAGTCCAAGAACACAATATACACAGCTGCCCTCCATCAGGCACACCGCTCACATCTTCATAGAAGCAGATAAGGTTTAGTTTGACAACTCTATTCTTGGTAACCCCTCGTGGCGGTCACTATTAAACCATGTGATGTCACATACTCAGTATATAGTCTTTTACTAACCCTTCCAATATTTAAGTTAAGCTGTACAGGCCGGTATTGCTGGCAAGTTTAGAGCCCTTTTATATGGTGGCACCACATTTGCCTTGCGCCAGTCACTTGGCACCACACCAGACATTACGGAATCCCTGAAGATTTTAGACAGCGGTACAGCAATAACAGAACTGAGTTCTTTAAGAACTCTGGGGTGTAACCCATCTGGTCCAGGAGCTTTGTACACATTGATTTTATTGAGCTTAGATTGGATCCTGTCTACATTCAGCCAGTCTAGTATATTACAGGGTACATGACCTGAACTGGCACCACCCAAGTCAGAAGTTCTTTCTTCTATTGTATAAACTGAGGTAAAAAACCCATTAAGTATCTCCGCCTTCTCTGGGTCTCCAGTCACCAATGCCCCATTTTCAGAATAAAGGGGTCCAACCTGTTCTGACCCATTTTTTTTTTTGCATTGATATGCTTAAAAAAATTCTTGGGATTTGTTTTGCTATCTTTAGCCACCTGTCTTTCATTTTGCATTTTGTGCAACATAAACACATTTAAGTTTGGCAAACAACTAGAAACTTTCAGTAGTCGCTAAAACTGTGAGCCTGCAATGCCAGATAGCAGCTAAAAAGGGGCCCATAAAGTTGGTAATAAATAGTTTAACTTCTTGATAAATCTTATCTAGGAGAACAATGGGGCCATTTACAGTGAAGTACAAAAGGTTTTGTTACCTGTTAATTGTGTGGTCCTCAGAAAACACATGTCCTCATCCCCGGTGCATTGTATGGTATCTGATGTGTCACACCAGGTAGAGTCATCAGACATGCAGGATCTACAGGTCACTCCATTAGGGGTGGAGACTGGTGTTGGCACTGGGACTAAATTGGAGAAAGAGAGGAGAAACAGAGTATGAATTCTCATGACAGGTACAAGATATTGTTTTTAAAAAGTTTATAAATCTTTGTTAAAGTAATGGACTGGTACATGTATTACCTTCCTTTTTCATCAGATTACATGAAAAGTTGTCCACATTTTTCACAAATACAGATAGTGGCAGGTTCCTGTAGAGCCCGAGTAACTATCTGACCCCCTGCTTTTAGCTAAAAATAGTTTCCCTCAGATGCCCATATAATCAGAGTTATAATCTTGCCTGGTATCTATACATCTTTGGAGCGAGTCAAGGGGCTGTGGCTAATGTCATGTGAGCAGAGTGACATCATCAAAGGTTCTTAAGCTACTTAAAATTAGCAAATTACTCAGTGTACTTATCTGACCACATAAAATAATCACAGCAACTTCCATGGACTCCTACTCCTCTCCATGCAGGCTGCTGTGATTTCATGTGATACAAGATGCGTGATATGTGACAATCTGATGAGTATATGCTTGGTGTAACAGTTTTCTAATGTTACCAAAGCTATAGGACCTGCAATGAGGTCCACCTGGTCACATGACATTAAGCTGCATACAGAGATAGGCTTGAGAAGAGATTGCTGGATTCAACGGAGGGAGGCAACGCCGACCACCTTGACTCGCTGTAGCCATGCTTAGATACCAGGTAAAACTATAAAGTTGAAAATATGGGAATCAAAGGGGAACAATGTTTAACTAAAATAAAGGTGTCAGTTAGTTACAAGGGCTCTATGGGAACCTGTCACTATCTGTATTTGTAAAAAATGTGTTGACGGGTTCCCTTTAAGTTATTATGCTGGAGCAGGTACTGAGCTTGGACCTTGAGTCAATAAATGAGGTCCTGTCCTATCCTACAGGGCAGGACATACCAAAAAAATCAGACATGGATGACTTACATGAAGGAAGAGAAGCAGTACAGTTGTCAACAGAACAACATAATATGATGGTCCTGACTTTCCCGTACATAGTGGACATGCTGCCGTTCATGGAACATTCAGATGAGGGGGCGCAGGTCCTGATCACAGTCTTAATCCCATCTAGGAATAAATTTAAGAAGCTTTTTTATGATCAAAAATGTTATTAGGAGCGTTCCCTGGCAACAAGCTGATAACAAAGTGCCCCGCCCCCTATAAACTCTGTCACATTCTTTCACATATCCAAATATTTAACCCTTTCAGGACTCAGGACCTTTTTGTGTTCCTGTTTGTTACCCACCCCCCTCATTCCAAAGGCCGTAACTTTTTTTATTTTTACAGATGTGTATGTGGGACAAATATTATTTTTATTGGTATCATTTATTATTCCATGCAATGTACTGGAAAGCTGGAGAAAAAAATCCAAATGTGTTATAATTAACAAAAAAAAAAAAAAACATTTGCAACATGTGGCTCTTGTGGCTTTTGTCTTTTGTGGCTTTCTTCGTGCGCTGTAACTCACACCTCCCCTTAATTCTTTGGGTCGGTACAATCAAAGGGATACAACATTCATATAGGTTGAAGTAGATTTTAAAAAACATTTCAGTCTTTTGTCAACAAAATAAATTTTAAAATTAATTTTTTTTTTCACTTTTTGAAAATTTGTTGATAACTTTAATACTTCAATGTGCGAGAACCTGTGTAAGGTTTATTTGGGGAACGCGCTGACATGTTCATTTATATCAATTTGGGATCTATACGACTGTTTGATCATCTTTTATTCAAATATTTTTGGATGGAAAAATGTTAAAAACGTGTTGATTCAGACATGTGAGCGCTATTTTCCATTACAGGGTTCTTGGCTCGGAATAAACTTTTTTACATTTTGATAGAACAGGCATTTCAGGTCATGGCGATACCTAACATGTTTATTTTTTTATATGTTTTCTAGGTAACATTTTTTTATATATTTGTTTTCTTTTTTCAGTATTATTTCAGGCCCCTTAGGGAAATTTAAACCTAGAGGGTCTGATTGTTCATACATTACCACTGTATTGCCGTGTATTGTAATCTTACTGCCAATGGCTGGGTATCCAGAGATAGGTATCCATGACTAATCTATATGTCTCTGTGAGACTGAAACCTGTCAGAGCAACCAATTGGACATCCAATCGGCTCACCTGCAGCACTGAAAACATTACAGCAACCAGCATATGGTTACGATCAACGTGTTTCGACGCAAGGCGTCTTCGTCATGTTGGTTGGCCATATGGCAAAAAGTTTTGATTTGGAGGTTTTTTTTTTTTGTTACAGTCTACAAATTATTATTAAATATTTGGGAACATGGAGATACCTAATATGTTTTAGATTTTTTTTTTTAATATTGATTAACCCCTTAGTGACCCGGCTCATTTGTAGCTTGATGACCAAGTCCTATTTTTCAAAACTGTGTCATTTTATATGGTAATAGCTTAAAGATGTTTTAATTTACTTTTGAGATTGTATTTTTGGTGACTTGTTGTATTTCGGGTTAGTGGTCATTTTTGGTCGATATGCATATTTATGAAAAAGATGTATGTATATTCATGAAAAAGAGAGCATTTGGTGAAATTTGGTATATTTTCACAATTCTGCATAGGCTGACATTAGCGCTGTTAGATCTTGCAGAAAGCATCTACAGGCTTCTATTGAAGGCAGCCCTGGGGTCCTTCATCGGACCTCAGGGATGCCACGGCAATGACCGGCACCTATGTGCCCTAAATGGAGTGTGCTGATCATCTCGATAATGTCCTATAGACGCCACGGTCACTATGACCGGGACATCTATAGAGTTACACTGCCGGGATAGCGATAGTTACAATATATACCGGAATTTTTAAGAATGCTGACAAAAGGCATCAACATACCATAAGCTATTGGAACCTTTAACCTGCTAAAATTGACATTGTTGGTAACAGGTTCCCTTAAAATATATTTCCATATTCCATACATCGAATAATGTTCTTTGATAGAATTCTGAGGAAGGAAGCTTTTCTTATGTTACAACCCATCCTCATATCAGTAAAACCTAGACCGTTTACCACCCACATGTTTCTGGAGACCACATACAATGGTTTAAAGGAAACCTACCCCCACGGTTCCAAACTGCGGCATCGCAGACGTGTGCGTGCAGCTCCTTGTAGCTGCGCTGAAGATGTTCAGTTAGGAGGATCAAAGAGGCTACTGGGGTGTGGAGTATCCGCGCCGTGTAGCCTCAGCTCAAGGGAAAGTAAGAGAGAGGAAGGGAAGGAAGGGGGGGGGGGGGGGGGGGGGGAGGGAGGGGGGAGGAAGGGAAGAAAAGGGGGGATTTTCTTATCCACTATGTATATAACCAAGAACATTTTATTTTCCGCCATACAACATTTTACATTTTTTGCTTCGACCGCGATTACGTACTATTCTTCAAATACTTTTGCAGGGCGAAACACCCTTCACTCATAGTCCTCGTTACTAGAAGGCTCTTAATCGGTTCCCCTATAAGTGTTGGAGAGGTAGCTTAGATCCTTCTGAGCGTGGTCCTGTCAGTAACGCCCCTCTTCTCGACTTACGTCCTCTCTCAGGTCCTTCATTTACCTTACTACACATGACAATCAAAAACTACACGATCATTATAATAACTCAGTGTGAACACCTTTCGATGTCCAACATCTCTAACTATCTGAAGCTCCGCGTTCCCAAGTTTCCCAATATAATGTAACGGTAGGGATGAAACGCAATATGAAACGCTGCAATGTTTAGCACCAATTTTTCTTCACCTACTCGCAGTACCTACCTGACCATGAAAAATGTATAATATAGTACAAAAGGCAAAAATATCGGCAAATGAAAATCGCAACATTATATAATTATATTAGTATATTATGCTCCTACACAAACAATCATAATTTATAACATTTAAGAATCTACCCTACATATGAACGCCTTCATAAGCCCTTTAAGGCATAAAGTTTATCCGTAATTATTTGAAAGAACATGAACAAACGGTGTACGTAATAAAGCTATTTTGGAGGTAACTCTTAATAAAAACATGAGTCAATCGTACGATAGAGGATGGGAATCTGTGCGGGCTGTGTCCTTACTGGGCAGTGTATGAGCGCTGAATTCCGGATGGGCAAGGAGGATTTAAAAGTACAACCCCTCCACCCGTTGCCTCTTTCCCTTCATCTATCAACACTACCCCCAGGTAGACACCGGCACCGTACCACGATGCAGAACTGCTGGGACCCTCACGGTAATAAGTGATCAATGAGCCCCCCTTCCACCACGCGTCCTATCGCTCCCTTCAATGTCTTGACATCATTGTAGCGGCTCCGATCTTTTAGACATTATTGACCTCGGAAATATGCCAAGCCTGCTTGTTTCCATAATAATTGTCAGGAGACTTACATCTCTGATTAGTGATGGTCCTTGTATTTTCCCCCTAGGTCACTTTCCTACCCCACAAGTACTGGAGATACCGTTAGAACTTGTAACATTGGAACACAAGGTACAGTAGTAGCTGTAATAGTGTTTGTTCATTTCTAAAACAAGCGTATGTCTCCCGTTCATCACCGCCACGGGCCGGCCCGCTGCCATATACCTAGACAAGGTCGAAATATGAGAACCACCTTAAACGAACCGTATATATAAGAAATGTCTAAAAGCGGTGGGCGCTAAATAATTCCAAAAGCAAGCCGGAACAGATCAAAGTAATCGGAATGAACAAAATTGCTCCTCTAACAAAAACTGGGTATTTTGCTTTTGCGTTCGAAGTTTTTTTCAGTAAAAACCGAAAACGTGAATGTCAATAGTATTGTTATTTTGTTGGTGATGTCTTCTAGTTTTACACCTAAAGGGAGTCTACTTATGTAGCTATGACAATTTCCTGACGACCACTAGGTACAGTCATGAAGTATCAAGATACTCGGAGCGCCTGTCTGGGTACCCCTTTTCTTTTCTCCCATCACTTGATTTTGTGTTAACATTCACAGATCATACCGCATAGATCTTTTTTTGTCCTTACCTTTATATAACCCAATTTTACACCTTAACCCCTATCTGTACACAACCGGATTATTAAGTGTTGCGCTGCAGCAAGGGCAATTGATGGAGAAGCAATCTCCACTTAGTGTTGATGGGACGCAATTGTAAAGTTTTTGCTTGGACCCGAACGCTGCGGTTGGGGTTCCCTCCCCCAACCTGTGCGATATCCGTGTTTCATGAGATCTGATGACTACCCTCAAGCACTGTCCCATTCTCAAGCAATGGCAGTCATATAGTGGACTCCGATTTCCATCAACTGTATTTTTAAAGGCTACTGACTTTTCTAGTGCTTTTAATCACTGTAAACACTGTGCTCGGTGCCACCATAATAGCATGTGTGTCTTGGGGGTCGGCTATTCTGTAACAGATTTTAAAATTCCACCTCTTGCCAGACCCAAATTTTACAGGTCGGCTCACCAATCACCAGCTGAGCTTCCTTACAGGGTAACTGATTGTCTGCATATGCAGACCCCCCATTGCATGTGTGCTAAATACCATTCAATACATACACGAATCACTGCCTGCCCCTCCCAATGGGTCATTGGGGCCGTTGACTGTCATCATGCAGATGAGTTCGGTGACTGTCCCAGGCTTTTCTTATCTGTAACAGCTCCCCATAATTCAATACAATATTATCGTCAGTGTCATGTTATGGTATGGTGTATGTATAAGATCTAAAACTCAATTTCCTAACAGCAGTCCCTGGTTCAGTAAAGATTGTGTTCTGTAGGTTTGTTCTTAGTTGATTTTGTATGTAGTTTCGAACTGTATATTTTTATCAGGGTAATCCCAGCCAAACTTTTTTGGTCTCTGTGACAATGGATGTTAAAAATGTTGTTTTTCTAAAATCAATATAACACTAAAGCTTATTACAACACCTGTGATCACTTTATAGCTGATTAATTGTAGCCTAGGATACTAAAGTACTAGGAAATTCCAACATCCAGAGGTCCGATTGTAACCTAGTGGGTCGTATGTAAGTAGTCTAGTGTTCTTACGTGGGGACAGCCCTGTTATTTATATAAACTAAATAATCATACACTGCATAAACATGCTACACATGTCCCGACTATCAAAAAATAAAAATGATTTATTCACTTCACACAGCACCTAAAAATTTTTATAAAAATTGACACAAAAAAGGTCTCAGAGTTCCCAAATGGTACCCATGATCTTTTTTTTTTTTTTTTAATTGAGAATTAGGATATGTCTACATTTGGTGTCTATGTGATCGCACCATCTCAAAATAGAGGGCAGTGTATTAACTACACATGAATTTTAGAAGTGGGGCAAAAGCAACGGAAAACCCCACTCTCTCTACATTTGTTCGCATTCCTCATTCCATAACGTTTCAGATTTCTTTTGCCCTTTTTCTGCATCGACCATGGCGTTTGTGTCCAGCAGTCCTCCCCTCTTCAAATAAAATGTCTCAGCATCTCCCCTTTTCAAATAAAAATGTCCAGCAGTCTCCCCTCCTCAAAAATTGTTCAGAGCAGTCTCGCCCTCTTCAATAAATGTTCAGGCATCGCCCCTCTTCATAAAAGCCCAGCATTTCCCCTTGTCAATAAAATGTGGCAGGCCTCCCCTCATCAATACAAAAAAAAATGTTCAGTAGTTTCCCCTCATAATGAAATGTCCACATCCGCCGCCTCCAATTATAAAATATCCAGTGGAAGCCACCTTAAAAAAGTTAGTTTATGTTCTCACCCTCCGGCGCTGACCACTGGTGGTCCTCTGTCTCTCCCAGTACCACCCCGTCTTTCTTGCTGGCCTTGCAGAAGCACATTTATCGATCTGTTGGCAACCCAAACTAAGACGTCCAGCAGAAGCCTTGCTCTAGTTTCTGTGCCGCAGGTTGCAATGGCCCGTGCATCTGCCGAACGTCCAGGGAACCTAAAGACTGGTATGGGGAGAAGAGGACTGCGTGGGTCAGTTCCGGAGGTGAGAATAATCCCAGCTTATCTACTTTAGTATATACTTATTACAAACATGATTTGAAGCCTTTCCCCAGAAACTGTTGACAGAGGACATTAAACTTACTTCTTTACACGAAACCCAAAAAGGTGTTTGCCTGCTTGTCTACAACTATCACAATAATGAGATAACTGAACCATTTTGTCTGGAGATAAGTGAGATTATTCGTCTGGTAGTAAGTGAGATATTTATCAGAATGTGGTGATGTTACTAAAAATCTTCCCAGGTTCCTCTTTTCTTAATGTGAGTTTAGAATTATGTAACAAAATGGTCCCTAGATCAGTAAGATACTGTGTATTACCGATGACACACACTCTGAATATTAAGATTTTATTATTTAATACTGTTTTTTCTTAGAATTTCAAAGTTTGAAGATTACTTTTGTGAGTCTCCTTGTTAGCCTCTAGTTCAGTAATGGTGAATGAGAGACTCATACGTGTTCCCGGCATACAGTACGTGGCATATTTTTTGCTAATTATCAATACAGCACAAGTCCTTTCCAAAATTGATTGTAGCTTGACCATGTATTATTCCTGGGAAAAATTATGATGCCATGGGCACCACAAGCTGACAAAAAAACGGGTTTTCGACCTTTATAAGGGACTGGTACTTAGATGATGACCGAAATAAAAGGTCTATGAGTAAATCATAAAACATTGGCACAATCAGGACATAACAAAAATTTAGACGACGTTTTCATCATCCTGACCATTGTCATAAGACTCTTTGGCTAAAGTCCGAAAGCCAGTCTAACTTGACAAAGGTGGGATGACCAAAACGTCGTCATTTGTTTGATCTGTTTATTTTTATCCTCCTCTTACTTATACATTAACTGTGAAGGCTATAACATGTGAAACACTCAACTGAACCTACAATAAAAGAGTTTTTTGGATTAGATCCCACATTGAGCAACGCCACCGAGGTGTGTCTCTATTGTTCTAATCTTCTCGAGTAGTCCCCTTATAGTTGTTAGCTACGCCAGATGTTTCTGTCGGAGAAGCAGTGTCAAGCACACAGATGCATCAACCAAATGAACTCTCTCAACAAATGAGGGAAAAGTGCAGTATCGGTTCTGCATAGTTTCTGAATTCAAGGCAATCAATGCATCCATGCTGTTTTAAGACCCATGTCCAAAGTTAGTGCAAAGAAACAACGGGATTATTATCTGAGACCTTATTTTATAAATGTGTGTGTGTTCTAGAATATAGCCTTGGCACGCCACCCCATAGAAAGGGTGAAATGTGGAGGGTGGCCATCAAGAGGGCTAACAGTTACTAAAGGCGGACCACCAATATTACATTTACCTTCTGTAAATCTTTATGTCCTTGCTCAGTAACGGATGCATGATAAAAGTTGGTAAAGTCTGTCAATGTCAGGATAGAACTGAGGACAATGTTTGGTGATATCAGAGTGGAACATAAAATCATTAAGCAGGCGCGATGAAAACACCAGTACTCCCAACTACCCATTACCTCTGCCCGCCGCTGGCCTTTGACCCCTAGCTTGCAACCACTTAATTCAGCCTGCCCCCCGTACCCTGGTCAGATTTAAATTTATCTTGTCCTCCATAAAGAGTTGGAATTACATGATGGATCTGAGGAAACTATAAGCTATTGGCATCATCACTGTTCCCCTGCTCAAGATGTGTGGCAGCAGCTACCATGTGATGATTTGCTGGCGTCACAACACATAGCTGCGGCATGAGGATGCAAGATATAGCTTGGAATTTGAGAAGGTGAGTATGTTGTTTGTGTTTATTTTTCAATTTGAAACAAAAAAAGAGGACAAGTGTGGCCACCATATGAAGGAGATAAGAGGGGTTACAATAGCAGGGAGATTAGCGCTAAAATAATAGGGCTAGATGAGATGGTGCCACCATCATAAGGAATAGATGAAGGGCCAATATTTGGGGGATGAGAGGCACATTCTGAGGGGGAGACTATAGACCACAATATTTAAGGGAAGTGAGGAGCGCGTAATATCTATGAAGGGGGATCAAGGTGCACCATGTGGGAAAAATGAGAAACCACAATATGAGACGAGAGTGATAAAGGGCCACTTTATAGGGAAGTAACAATATAAGAGGGAGGTGAGGCCTACAATATAAGGCGGACATGAGAGGCCACAATATAGGGAAGATGAGAGGGGCACTAATATGAAGGTAAGGATGAATAGGGGACACAATTGAGACAAGATGGAGGCCACCTATTAGAGGGAGATTATAGGTGTCACAATACGAGGCGGAAGTAAGAGGGCCACAATTGTAAAGGAAGATGAGAAGCCACAATGTGATGAGGAGAAATGGGAAGGACCACAGTATAGGGTAGGAGACTAGAAGAGGACAGAATACAATGTGAAAGGGGTGTGCAGGGGCCACAATATAATGGGGATCATGAGAGGGGCCCACAATTGGGGAAGGAAGCCACACATGAAGCGGGATATGAGGGCCACAATATGAGGCTATTTCATAGTGGGGCCACCATATGGGGGAGAATGAGTAGGTGGTTTCAACAAATCTGAGGAGCTGAGTTAGGGCACGCACAGTTGAGGCGATGATGTTCGACATTACGTTAAGGGCCACAAACAGTATATAAGCAGAGAAGAGAAACCACAAAATGAGAGGAGAACTAGAGGGGACCACAAACTTGATTAGAAGATGAAAGGACACAATATGTGGGAACACAGCAAAGGAAGAGATCACAATATGAGCAGAAGATGAGATGGTCACAATATGAGGTGGGAGAACGATGAGTAGTGAGAGGTACAAAATGAGGGGAGATGAAGACACAGCAATCCAGGTGGGGAGGTGATGGCCATAATGTAGGAGGAGACTTATAGGGCCACTAATAAGTCAGTGGAAATGGGGAGGTCCACCCAAAATTAGGGGGTATGATTGTCATAGAGGGGCTTACAATATAAAAGGGTAGATGGGTCACAATATCAGGGGCGCTTTATGAAGCAATCCCCAATCGAAGGGGGAATAGATGCCACAATATAAAATGGAGATGAAGGTGCCACAAAATAAGTAGGAAGAAGAAGGTAGCCCAGCAATTGAGGCAGGGAGATGTAGGACCACACATGAGGTGGGGAATGATGGGATACAATATGAGGGGAAGATGAAAGAACGGAGCAACATTAAGGAGAGAGGAAGAGAGGTGAGTCCAATATCGGGTGGAGGTGAAAGGGGCCCCAATTAATGGGGAGATGGGGAGATGATAGGAGAGCAACAATTATAAGGGGGAGATAACGAGGAGCCACAATCAGGGGGAGATGAAAGGGGGCCACAATAATACGGAGATGAAAGGGCCCGCAATATAGGTGTAGGTGAGATAGGGTCACGTTAATAGGGGAGGTCACAGAAGTGATTAAAAGGGGGATCACAAAAATTGGGTGAGGTAGAATAACATGGGGTCCACACTATGAGGGATAATAGGGGCCACAATATGAGGGGGCAGATAAAGGGCCATAATATGAGGTTGTAAGAAGAGAGGCCACAAATGAGGGGATATGAGGGGCCACAATATGAGACAGTATATCATTGTGGGCCACACTATATGGGGGAGGATCAGAGGGGGTCACAAATCTAAGGAGATAGTAGGGCCACATTATGAGGGGGAAGATAGGAGGGGCCACAAACAGTATGAGGAGGAGATGAGAAACTACAAAATGAGGGAGAGCTCAGAGGGACCCACAATATGAGTAGAAGATAAGAGGCCACATATGCGAGAGGAAGAAGAGATCACAATATTAGAAAAGATGTGAGATGTCACAATACAGGAGGAGATGAGAGGGTCCTACAAAATGAGGGGAAGGTGAGAGACCACAATATGAGGGGGAGGTGAGTGGCCACAATGTGGGGAGGCGGCCCCTATGAACCGTGGAGATGAGGGCCACAAAATTGAGTGGAAGATGAGATGGGTCCAATATCAGGGAGGTCATGAGAGCATACCCAATTGAAGAGTGAGATGAGATGCCGGAATATGAGTGGAGATGAGAGGTGCCACAAAATAAGAGGAAGAAGAGAAGTCCACAATTATGAGGAGGAAGATGGGGAGACACATTGGGGCAGATTTACCTTACCCGGCCCATTCGCGATCCAGCGGCGAATTCTCGTGCTCTGGATTCGGTCCGGCCGGGATTTAAGAAGGATAATTCCTCCCGCCGTCCCCCAGGTGGTCGCTGCTGCGATGAAAGTCATCTCATCGCGCCGGAATGCACCACCTCGGACCAGTGAAGGTCAAGAGAGCTCCCCAGCGACACTTTTTCGGTTTTTAAATGCGGCTGTTTTTCCGAATACGTCGTGTTTTTTTCGTTCGGCTCCTCCCTCCCCCTATTTCCGCTCGCGCGCTATGCCGCGCCGATGCGCCACAATCCGATCGCGTGCGCCCACAATCCCGGGGCAATTCAGGTACAATCGGCGCAAAATCGGAAATATTCGGGTACACACTTGGAAAACGCTCAACTCGGGCCCTTGTAAATGACACCCCATTTATGATGGGGGAGATGAGAGGAGCCACAATATCATGGGGAGATGAGAGGGCCACAATATGAGAGGCCACAATATGCGAGACGATGAGAGTGAGGGACACAATATGAGGGGAAGATTGATATGTCACAATAAGGGGGGGGAGGGCTGAGAAGGGTCATAATATAAGGGGAATGAGGAGGGATTACAATATGAGGAGGAGATGAGGGGGCCACAAATGTGAGGACTAGATGAAATCCACAACATGAGAGGAGATTAAGGCCACAATATGAGGGGGAGTTGAAGGGCCACAACATGAGAAGAGATGATAGGGGGGCACACATATGGGGAGATGAGAGGGGTCACAAATTAAGGAGATGAGTGGGGCCACATTATGATAGGAAGAGTGGTGTCCACATCTAAGGGATGAGGTGCCACAACTTGATGGGGAAAGAAGAGGAAACCACAATATAAGGAGAAACGATAGCCAAAATTTAAGGAGAAAGATGAGAGGACACATATGAAGAGGATGGGGCCACAATATGAGGGGGAGATGAGGGGCCACAATATGATTGGAGATGATGGCCACATGAGGCTGGATGAGCATATGAGGGCGGAGATACAGGGTCACAATATGACGATGGAGATGCAGGCCACATTGATGGGAAAAAGGATCACAACTGGCATGAACTTGAACTGGCAGAGCATAGATTGTTTTTAAGAAAAATGGTGTTTGTGTACGGGGGTGCCCTAACACATGTGCTCTTAGTTCTCTGCATTGAACAGATCCACAAAAGCTGAAAAGTTGGGACCAATTTGTTCTATAACAAAATACAGATGGTAGGACTGTCCAGCATTCAGTGCAACCACACCGCAGTCGCGTAGGACATGCCTTGGGCATCTGGGCGCGACCAGCACTGGCATACCTGTTCAAGTGCCAAGCCAGAGATGCGGGGGGGGTGGGGTGGCCCACATACGTGTGTTCTAAGGAATCCATGAGGGGCTGTATAAATAAATAACCATGAGGGGTTGAAATAAAATAACCATGGGGGCTGATATCACATAACCATGAGGGGATTGTATAGAAAAATAACCATGAGGCTGTTAAAAACCTAGGGGGCTTTATAAAATAACCTGAGGGGGCTGTTTGGTTTAAAACAGATAATTTAGGAACGAAGTTTTGTAGTTTCTGAATTTTTATGCCACACGAAGTTCACTGCAAAGGCGCCCACTGAGGCTCTGTAGCCCATGCCTACTAAAACCCGGACGACCACCTCTGGATATAAATTCATTTTTCACAGTCCTGCTGCGCATAATAACACACACAATTTTGATTAGACATAACCCCAGGGTCCTGCCTAACACTGGCTGCAGATTATGTGCTCGAATCGCTACTGGATCACTTTAATTTGGGAAATAGCAATCAATTTAGTTTACTCCAATTATTTTCTAGAAGGTGCTGTCCCTGCAGCAAACATAGGTTAACATTCATTACTTTTAGGTTTTTATTTTCCATGAACATGGTCTTGATTCCTTGAAATAATTAAGAGCCTCCCAGTCTCCACCAAAGAAATAAAGAGAACTTCCCTTGTGTTTTCACATTTCCTCCGGGTACCAGCCATCAGAAGTGAACCAGACTTCCCTCCCTAATTGTGAGCCTCCTCTTAGTTTCTTACGGCAAAAAGTAAGTGTTTACACCACAATAAGATATCATTTTTTTCCTTTGTTAATTGCATTTAGTAAATGTAGACTAATAATAAAAAAAATAATAATGTAAAAATAAATCAAATTTCATGAAAATCCCGAAAAATTAGTCCCTGTGTGCAGATCCTCTTCAGGTTATGGTAGGTCCTGTATTATATATATCCTAAAGTGTGCTAAATGTTGTGACTGATATGTGACATGTCCTTAGGTGCCGCTCTCTCGTGTAGGATTGTATGTTCTCTAACTCTTCCTCCTGCTCCGGCAGCAGCGTGACTTGTCCTGCGACTCCGTGTGTCAAGCTGAATACATGGAGACTGGTGAGATATAGGATGAAGTTTATTGTTTGATAATGGGGGTCATTTACTAGGTCGCGAATCGCGTTTTTTAGTCGGGTTATACCGAATGTTACCGTTTGCGCCGATTTTCTTCCCCTGAATTTCCCGGGATTTTGACGCACGCGATGATTGTGGCGCATCGCGCTGGCATGCATGCAATTGAAATTGGGGGCGTGGCGCGTCGGAGAGACGCCGTATTTTTAAAAAAATGTGTCGCTTGACACGCGCTACCTCCCCCGCACCGGCCTGGCTTGGGGAACTTCAGTGAACTCCGACGATTTCAGTGCGGCAGCGACAACCTAGTCGACATCGGGGACTACCTTAGTGTATCCCGAATCCTCCACAAAGAACGCCCCGCTGGATCGCGAATGGACCGGGTAAGTAATCTGCCCCATAGTGTTGTAAGACTTTACCGGCTGTCCCCAACTTAAAGACGACCCCAGTTAAAGACGGACCCCTCTGCCCCCTGTGACCTCTGTGACCTCTCTGGATGTTACTATAGCCCAACTCAATGATCACTGTAAAGTGTCTGTATGAAGCTTTATTGATAATCCTTGGTCCCATACAGCAAAAAAAAATTTTAAACTCCAATTGTCACTGGGACAAAAAAAACATATTGTCTAGATTTACCATTATAAAATATAACGTTTCAACTTACATACAAATTCAACTTAAGAAAACCAATGGACCCTATCTTGTACGTAACCCGGGAATGCCCGTATTAACTAAATTATAATAAATATTTTCTGTAAATTAACTAAACAGTTTTATAAGGTTCTATATTTGGAGGCATTTATCAATGATGTTTTCAACTTATTGGATTGTTATGCAACTTTGGCAGCTGCTCCCTAATGGAATTAAAATGTTAAAGGAAACCTACCACCATGGATCTACTATAAGGTAGATCCGGTGGTAGTGCATCTTGTATGTAAGGATAGCCCTTTTTATGGCTAATCCTTTAGTTCCCTGTATCTTTTGTAATCTTAATGGTCGTAATATCAAATTTACCAAAGAGCCTCTGGGGCGTGAGATAGCCGGATATCCTTACATACAGTAGATGCACCTACCACCGGATCTACCTTAATAGTAGATCCATGGTGGTAGGTTTCCTTTAAACATTTTAATTCCATTAGGGAGCAGCTGCCAAAGTTGCATAACAATCCAATAAGTTGAAAACATCTATTGATAAATGCCTCCAAATATAGAACCTTATAAAACTGTTATAGTTCATTTACAGAAAATATTTATTATAATTTAGTTAATACGGGCATTCCCCGGGTTACGTACAAGATAGGGTCCATTGGTTTTTTCTTAAGTTGAATTTGTATGTAAGTTGAAACTGTATATTTTATAATGGTAAATCTAGACAAATATGTTTTTTTTGTCCCAGTGACAATTGGAGTTTAAAATTTTTTTGCTGTAATGGGACCAAGGATTATCAATAAAGCTTCATTACAGACACTTTACAGCTGATCATTGCAGTCTGGGACTATAGTAACATCCAGAGAGGTCACCAGAGGTCACAGGGGGCAGAGGGGTCCGTCTTTAACTGGGGTCGTCTTTAAGTTGGGGACCGCCGGTAAAGTCTTACAACACTATGGGGCAGATTTACTTACCCGGTCCATTCGCGATCCAGCGGGGCGTTCTTTGTGGAGGATTCGGGATACACTAAGGTAGTTCCCCGATGTCGACTAGGTGTCGCTGCTGCACTGAATTCCGTCGGAGTTCACTGAAGTTCCCCAAGCCAGGCCGGGTGCAGGTAAGCGCGTGTCAAGCGACACATTTTTTTTAAAAAATACGGCGGTCTCTCCGACGGCCACGCCCCCCAATTTCAATTGCATGCATGCCAGCGCCGATGCGCCACAATCCGATCGCGTGCGTCAAAAAAATTCAGGGAGAAAAGTCGTCGCGGCAAAACGGTAACATTCGGTAACCCGACTAAAAAACGCGATTCGGACCCTTAGTAAATGACGCCCCATTATCAAACAATAACTTCATCCTATATCTCACCAGTCTCCATGTATTCAGCTTGACACACGTAGTCTGCAGGACAAGTCACGCTGCTGCCGGAGCAGGAGGAAGACGTTAGAGACATACACTCCGTACACGAGAGAGCGGCACCTAAGGACATGTCACATATCAGTCACAACATTTAGCACACTATTAGGATATATATAATACAGGACCTACCATAACCTGAAGAGGATCTGCACTACAGGGACTAATTTTTCGGGATTTTCATGAAATTTGATTTATTTTTACAATTATTATTTTTTTTTATTATATTAGTCTACTACTACTAAAATGCAATTAACAAAGGAAAAAAATGATATCTTATTTGTTTGTAAACACTTACTTTTTGCCGTAAGAACTAAGAGGAGGCTCACAATTCTAGGGAGGGAAGTCATGGTTCAGCTTCTGATGGCTGGTACCCGGAGAAATGTGAAAACACAAGGGAAGTTCTTCTTTTATTTTCTTTGGGTGGAGACTGGGAGGCTCTTAATTATTTCAAGGAATCAAGACCCTGTTCACTGGAAAATAAAACCTAAAAGTAATGAATGTTAACCCTATGTTTGCTGCAGGGACAGCACCTTCTAGAAAATAATTGGAGTAACTAAATTTGATCTGCTATTTCCCTCCAAATCTAAAGTGATCCAGTTAGCAGATTCGAGCACATAATCTGCAGCCAGTGTTAGGCATTGACCCTGGAGTTATGTCTAATCAAACCTTTGTGTGTGTTTATTAGTAGCAGCAGGACTGTGAAAATATGAATTTATATCCCAGGTAGGGTCAGCTCCGGGTTTTAGTAGGCCCATGGGCAACAGAGCCTCAGTGGGCCCCTTTGCAGTGAACTTCTGTGGTGGCATAAAAAATTCAGAAACTAAAACTCCTGTTCCCTAAATTATCCCTAGTTTATAAAACCAAACAGCCCCCTCATGGTTATTTTATATACAGCCCCCTCATGGTTATTTTTTAAACAGCCCCTCATGGTTATTTTTTATACAATCCCCTCATGGTTATGTTATATACAGCCCCCTCATGGTTATTTTATTTCAACCCCTCATGGTTATTTTATATACAGCCCGATAGGTGGGTGCAGGGTGTGTTGAATGCTCTAGACACTGAATTTATATGCTGACACTTCAGACTGTAGATGTGTAGAACATTCTTCTTCCGTCACAGACAGTGTACCTCGCGCCATTAAACTCCCGAAACAATACACTTCATCCTATTATCTCGACACGTCTCCCTGTGGTTCAGCTTGACACAACGTAGTCTGCAGGACAGTCACGCTGCTGCCGGAGCAGGAGGAAGCGTTAGAGGACATACACTCCGTACACGAGAGAGCGGCACCTAAGGACATGTCCTACATCAGTCACAACATTTAGCACACTATTAGGATATATATACATACAGGACCTCCATAAACTGAAGAGGATCTGCACTACAGGGACTAATTTTTCGGATTTTCATGAAATTTGATTTATTTTTACAATTATTATTTTTTTTTTTTATATTAGTCTACTACTACTATACTAAAATGCATTAACAAAGGAAAAAAATGATATCTTATTTTTGTAAACACTTACTTTTTGCCGTAAGAACTAGAGGAGGCTCACAATTCTAGGAGGGAAGTCATGGTTCAGCTTCTGATGGCTGGTACCCGGAGAAATGTGAAAACACAAGGGAAGTTCTCTTTTATTTTCCTTTGGGTGGAGACTGGGAGGCTCTTATTATTTCAAGGAATCAAGACCACTGTTCACTGGAAAATAAAACCTAAAAGTATGAATGTTAACCCTATGTTTGCTGCAGGGACAGCACCTTCTAGAAAATAATTGGAGTAAACTAATTTTGATCTGCTATTTCCCTCCAATCTAAAGTGATCCAGTAGCGATTCGAGCCATAATCTGCAGCCAGTTAGGCATTGACCCTGGAGTTATGTCTAATCAAACCTTTGTGTGTGTTTATTAGTACGCAGGACTGTGAAAATATGAATTTATATCCAGTAGGGTCACTCCGGTTTTAGTAGGCCCTGGGCAACAGAGCCTCAGTGGGCCCCTTTGCAGTGAACTCTGTGTGGCATAAAAATTCAGAAACAAAACTCCTGTTCCCTAAATTATCCTGTTTATAAACCAACAGCCCCCTCAGGTATTTTATAACAGCCCCCTCATGGTATTTTTAACAAGCCCCTCATGGTTATTTTTTATACATCCCCTCATGGTTATGTTTAGATACAGCCCCCTCATGGTTATTTTATTTCAACCCCTCATGGTTATTTTATATACAGCCCCTCATGGATTCCTTATGAACACACTTATGTGGGCCACCCCACCCCCCCGCAGCTCTGGGCCTTGGCACTTGAACAGGTATGCCCAGTGCTGGTGCCGGCCCTGATCCCAGGCATGTCCTCACACTGCTGTGTGGTTGCACTGAATTGCTGGAC
>WNYA01000177.1:30881-94920 GCA_019512145.1 Engystomops pustulosus | reverse complement strand
AGTCCCTACCATCTGTATTATTGTTATAGAACAAATATTGGTCCCAACTTTTCAGCTTTTGTGGAGCTGTTCAATGCAGAGAACTAAGAGCACATCAGTGTTAGGGCACCCCCAGTACCAAACATCCATTTTCTTAAAAACAATCTATGCCTCTGCCAGTTCAAGTTCATGCCAGTTGTGATCCCTTTTTTCCCCATCATATTGTGGCCTGTCATCTCCTCTTCATATTGTGACCCCTTATCTCCGCCCTCATATTGTGGCCCCTCATCTCCGCCCTCATATTGTGGCCCCTCATCTCCTCCTCATATTGTGGCCCCTCATCTCCGCCCTCATATTGTGGCCCCTCATCTCCTCCTCATATTGTGTCCTCTCATCTTCTCCTTAAATTTTGGCCTATCGTCTTCTCCTTATATTGTGGTTCCTCTTCTCCCCATCAAGTTGTGGCACCTCATCTCCTTAGATTGTGACCCCAAATCTTCCTCTCATAATGTGGCCCCACTCATCTCCTTAATTTGTGACCCCCTCTCATCTCCCCCATATAGTGTGCCCCCCTATCATCTCTTTCTCATGTTGTGGCCCTTCAACTCCCCCTCATATTGTGGCCTTTAATCTCCTCCTCATGTTGTGACCTTTCATCTAGTCCTCACATTGTGGCCCCTCATCTCCTCCTCATATTGTAATCCCTCTCATCTCCCCTTATATTATGACCCTTCTCAGCCCTCCCCCCCTTTATTGTGACATATCATCTTCCCCTCATATTGTGTCCTCTCATCTGCCTCTCATATTGTGGCCTCTCATATTGTGGCCCTCTCATCTCCCCATGATATTGTGGCTCCTCTCATCTCCCCCCATCATAATGGGGGTCATTTACTAAGGGCCCGATTTGCGTTTTCCCAACGTGTTACCCGAATATTTCCGATTTGCGCCGATTGTACCTGAATTGCCCCGGGATTGTGGCGCACGCGATCGGATTGTGGCGCATCGGCGCCGGCATGCGCGCGACGGAAATCGGGGGGCGTGGCCGAACGAAAAACCCGACGTATTCGGAAAAACAGCCGCATTTAAAAACCGAAAAAGTGTCGCTTGGGGAGCTCTTACCTTCACCTGGTCCGAGGTGGTGCATTCCGGCGCGATGAGATGACTTTCAGCGCAGCAGCGCCACCTGGTGGACGGCGGAGGAACTACCTTCTTAAATCCCGGCCGGACCCGAATCCAGAGCAGAGAATGCGCCGCTGGATCGCGAATGGGCCGGGTAAGTAAATCTGCCCCAATGTGTCTCCCACATCTCCTCCTCATATTGTGGCTACTCTCTTCTTCCTCTTATTTTGTGGCACCTCTCATCTCCACTTCATATTCCGGCATCTCATCTCCTCTTCACATTGGGTATGCTCTCATGACCTCCTGATATTGTGACCCATCTCATCTTCCCTCTAATTTTGTGGCCTCTCATCTCCACGGTTCATAGTGGCCTCTCCCCACATTGTGGCCACTCACCTCCCCCTCATATTGTGGTCTCTCACCTTCCCCTCATTTTGTAGACCCTCTCATCTCCTCCTCATATTGTGACATCTCACATCTTTTCTAATATTGTGATCTCTTCTTCTGCTCTGCATATTGTGGCCTCTTATCTTCTACTCATATTGTGGTCCCTCTGAGCTCTCCCTCATTTTGTAGTTTCTCATCTCCTCCTCATACTGTTTGTGGCCCCTCCTATCTCCCCCTCATAATGTGGCCCTACTCATCTCCTTAGATTGTGACCCCCTCTGATCTCCCCCATATAGTGTGGCCCACAATGATATCTGTCTCATATTGTGGCCCCTCATCTCCCCTCATTTTGTGGCCTCTCTTCTCCCCCTCATATTATGGCCCTTTATCTCCCCCTCATATTGTGGCCCCTATTATCTCCTCATAGTGTGACCCCATCTTATCTACCCCACATTTTGTGATCCCCCTTTTATCTCCTTCTTGACTCTCCCCTATTAACGTGACCTCTCATCCCCTCCCTATATTGCGGCCCTTGTCATCTCCCGATTATTTTGTGGCCCTTTCATCTCCCCCTGATATTGTGGCTCCTCTTATCTCCCCCTTATATTGTTGCTCTCCTCATCTCCCCATTATATTGTGGCCCTTTCACCTCCCCCTGATATTGTGACTCCTCTCTTCTCCTCCTTATATTGTTGCTCTTCTCATCTTCCCTTCATATTGTATCCCCTCATCTCCCCCACCTCATAGTGTGGCTCCTACATCTCCTCCTCATATTGTGGCTCCTTTCTTCTTCCTCCTATTTTGTGGCACCTCTCATCTCCATTTTATATTGTGGCATCTCATCTCCCCTTCTGATTGGGGATGCTCTCATAACCCCCTGATATTGTGACCCATCTCCCCTTTATATTGTAGCCCCTCTAATCTACCCCCTAATTTTGTGGCCTCCCATCTCCCTGACTTATAGTGGCCTCTAATCTCCTCCCTACATTATGGCCAATCACCTCCCCCTCGGATTGTGGTCTTTCATCTCCCCCTCATTTTGTAGCCCCTCTCATCTCCACCTCATATTGTGACCACTCTCATCTTCTTCTCATATTGTGATCTCTTCTTGTGCTCCACATATTGTGGCCTTTCATCTTCTACTCAATTTGTGGTCCCTCTTAGTTCTCTCTCATTTTGTGGTTTCTCTTCTTCTTATAATACTGTTTGTGGCCCCTTCTATCCCCCTCATAATGTGGCCCTACTCATCTCCTCAGATTGTGAACCCCTATCATCTCCCCCATATAGTGTGGCCCACTATGAAATATGCCTCATATTGTGGCCCCTCATATCCCTTCATAGTGTGGCTTCTCTTCCCCATATTGTGGCCCCTCTCATGTCCCCATTATATTGTGGCCCCTGCACATCCCCTTTCACATTGTATTCTCTCATCTCCTCCCTATATTGTGGTCCTTCCCATTTCTCCATCACATTGTGGCTTCTCATCTTCACCTCATATTGTGGCCCCTCTTATCTTCCCCTCGTATTGTGACCCCTTCTCATCTCCCTCTAATAGTGTGGCCTCTCATCTCTGTCTCATATTGTGTCCCCTATCATCTTACCTTCATATTGTGCCCCTCTCATCTCTCCCTCATATTGTGGCCTCTCATGTCCGCCTTCATATTGTAGCCCCTCACCTCCCTCTTATATTGTTACTTCCCTATAATGTGGCCCCTTTCATCTCTCTCTCATATTGTGGTTTCTCATTTCTTCCCCACATTGTGGCCCCTTTGATCCCCCCTTCATATATCGCTTTCTCACTTCCCTCTAATATTGTTGTCTCTCATCTCCCCCTCATAATGTGGCCTCTCATCCCCCCACATATTTTGGCCCCTTCATCTCTTCCTTATATTGTGGCACCATCTCATCTAGCCCTATTATTTTAGCCTCTCATCTCCCCTGCATATTGTAACCCCTCTTCTCTCCTTCATATTGTGGCCCCACTTGTCCTCTTTTTTTGTTTCAAATTGAAAAATAAACACCACATACTCACCTGTCTCCATTCCCAGCTCTCATCTTCATCCTCTGCCGCAGCTATGTGTTGTGATGCCAGCACATCATCACATGGTAGCTGCTGGCCACACATCTGCAGCAGGGGAACAGTGATGATGCCAATAGCTTATAGTCCTCAGAGCCATCATGTAATTCAACTCTTTATGGAGGACACAGATAAAGTTTAAATCCTGACCCAGGGTACGGGGGGCAGGTGGATTAAGTGGCTGCAAGCTTAGGGGTCAAAGGCCAGCAGGGGGCAGAGGTAATTGGGTATTGGGACGTACTGGTGCTTTTCAATCCGAGCCTGCTTAAATGATTTTATGTTCCACTCTTATATCACCAACATTTTCCTTCAGTTTCTCTTCCTTAAATTTACAAACTTAACCTGTCTTTTATCCCTGCCTCCATACTGCGCAAGGCAAATAAAGATTTACAGAAATGTAAATGTAATATTGGTGGTCCGCCTTTAGTAACATGTTAGCCCTCAACCACATTCACCCTTTCTCCTGTGGGTGGTGCCAAGGCTATTGTAGGACACACATTTTTTAAATTAGGCCTCAGGTAATAATTCGGTCTGCACTAACTTTGAACCTGGTGTCTCACCATGATCTTTTGCTTGAATTTCATCTTGTTTCTGACTCACTTACCTGATATTCTGGTGCTTCACATTGGCTTATCTCAAAACATCTGGGTCAGCTGCCAACTATACAAGAGAAGTATCTAGGACAATAGAGACCGCACACTCTGTAGTGGCGGTGCTCAATGTGGGATTCTCAATCCAAACTGTATCCAATCAGAAAACATGGCACACATAAAAGAATGTTTTTTTTTTTATTTCAGTGAGTGTTTCACATAGTATAGCCAAAAAAAAAATGTATGAGTAAGAAGAAGTATCAAAAATTTACGACGTTTTGGTCATCCCGACCTTTGTCAAGTTAGATCTGGCTTTCAGACGTTAGGCAAGGAGTCTTTGCCAAGAGTCTTTCCCTAATGTCTGAAAGCCAGATCTAATTTGACAAAGGTCGGGATGACCGAAACATTGTACATTTTTTACAATCGTGTGTGCCATGTTTTCTGATTGTACTCAAGACCTGATGACTGTCACGGGTGCTTCTGCGATTCCTGTCTCGAATCGCGGGCACATCCGTGCTCCTCCTTGTGCCCCCGCTGCAGCCCGGCCACTTCACTCACCTCTCCCGGATCCTGCTCTTCCCCGGACTGTCGTGCGCACGCGTCTCCGACTCCTAGGGCGCGCGCGGCTCCTGCCGAAAATTTAAAGGGCCAGCATACCGCTAATTGGTGCACTGGCTGAACACCTCACCTTTAAGAATCCTGTCTCTTCCTGTCTCCCCTGCCGGATCTTTGTGAGAAAGCTAAGAGAAAGCTTCCTGTGTATTCCTGCGTTGCTTTGTATTCCTGCGTTCCTGTGTATTCCTGCGTTCCTGTGTATTTCTGCGTTCCTGTGTAGCCGTGTTACCAGAGTTCCTCCATGTTGGTGTGTTCCGTGTGCCTGTGTTCCTGTTCCCACCTACCTGGACCTCCCATTGCTAACCCTGGTTTTGGGCTTGACCTTGCATCTCTGCCGCCTGCCCTGACCCCGAGCCTGGACCTGACTACAAGACTGTCTTCTGCTAAGGTACCTCGACCTCGGCTGCCACCGCGGGCTAGTCGCACCTGTGGAACTACCTGGTATCCTGCCGCAGCAAGTCCAACCCGCTTTGCGGCGGGCTCTGGTGAAAACCACGTGCCACTTAGACTCCGGTCACAGGTGTCGGCTAGTTCCATCTCCCGCGGTGGTCCAGAGGATCCACTATCTTGACAATGATCCATCATATCTAAGTCCAGATCCCTGTATAAAGGGTGAAAACTGATCGGGGCACTTGGAAAACTTCTTTGGAATAGATGAATAGATACAAGGTGCAGTTCAGTTGTTATGACAGTCACAAGGCTATTGAAGGGTCTCATTCCTACTTTTGAATTATATCTACAGTAGTATGGACTACCTTAAAGGGGTTGTCTCAAGTTTTTTGGATCTAGAGATTGGGTTCTGATTCTTACTAATCGGTGGATCCATTTAATTCTATGGGCGCTGTTCCTGCAAGTATTTCATGTAAGTAAAAAAAAAAATCCATACAGTTGTAGTTAAATGTAAAGATAAAACAATGATAACACCGTTTTTTTCAGCTTGTGGTGCCCATTTATCACAATTTTTCCATCCATATAACAGGTTAACAGCTACAATCAATTTTGGAACTGACTGTTGCTGTATAATTGAGCAAATATATGCCACGTACTGTATGTAGGGAACACACGTATTCAGGTCTCTCCATTCACCCTTACTGACATAAGAAGAGCAATAAGGAGACTTACAAAAAGGCAAAATAATCAAAACTGTGAAATTCTAAGGAAAAACAGTATTTTAATAATAAAAATCTAATATTCAAGACAGAGTGTGTGTCATCTGTATATTACACATTATCTTACTGTCTATGGACTATTTTATTACATAACATTAACCTCATCATTAAGAAAAGAGGAACCGGGGAGATTTTTACGTAACATAACCGACCTCTGACTAAATCATCTTACTTAAATACCAGACGAATCATCTCACTTATCTCCAGACAAAATGGTTCAGTTATCGTCATTATTGTGATAGTTGTAGACAAGCAGGAAAACCTTTTTGGCTTCTGGTGTAACAGCAGTAAGATTCATGTCCTTCTGTCAAGGCTCAAATCATTTTTGTAATAAGTATATACTAAAGTATAAGCTGGGATATTCTCACTCTCCGGCACTGACCCATGGCTTCCTCTTCTCCCCACAGAACGTCTTAAGGTTCCTGGACAGTTCGGTAGATGCCCGTCCATGCAATCTGCCTGCACAGAAACTATGGAGCAGCTTCTGCTGACGTCTTAGTTTGTGTGCCAACAGATCGCATAGATGTGCTTCTGCTAGGCCAGCCAGAATGACGGGGTACTGGGAGAAGAGGGCACCAGGGGTCAGCGCCGGAGGGTGAGAACTAAATTAACTTTTTTAAGGTGGCTCCACTGGATATTTTATAATTTGGAGGGGCTGCTGTGGACATTTCATTCATGAGGGGAAACTACTGAACATTTTATTGATGAGGGGAGACTGCTCAACATTTTATTGAAAAGGGGAAACTGCTGGGCTTATTATTGAAGAGGGGAGACTGCTGAACATTTTATTGAAGAGGGGAGACTGCTGAACATTTTATTGATGAGGGGAGACTGCTGGACATTTTATTGAAAAGGGGAGACTGCTGGACATTTTATTGAAGAGGGGAGACTGCTGGACACAACGCCACTGGTCCTGCAGAAAACAAGGCAAAAGAAATCTGAAACAGTTATAGATGAGGAATGCGAACAAATGTAGAGAGATTTGGGGTTTTCCGTGCTTTTGCCCCCCCCTTCTAAAATCATTGTGTAGTCTAATGACACTTGCCCTCTATTCTTTGAGATGGTGCGATCACATAGACACCAAATGTATACATATCCTAATTTCAATTAAAAAAAAAAAAAAAAAGATTCATGGGTACCATTTTGGGAACTCTGCGACTTTTTGTTCAATTTTTATAAAAATTTTTAGGTGCTGTGAAATTGAATAATCATTTTTATTTTTTTGATAGATCGGGCATGTGTAGCATGTTTATGAATGTGTATGATTATTTAGTTTTATATACAATACAGGCTGTCCCCTACTTAAGAACACTCGACTTACATACGACCCCTAGTTACAAACGGACCTCTGGATGTTGGTAATTTCCTGTACTTTAGTCCTAGGCTACAATAATCAGCTATAACAGTTATCACAGGTGTCTGTAATGAAGCTTTAGTGTTAATATTGATTCTTAGGACAACCCAACATTTTTAAAATCCAATTGTCACAGAGACCAAAAAAGTTCTGGCTGGGATTACAATGATAAAATATACAGTTCCGACTTACATACAAACTCAACTTAAGAACAAACCTACAGACCCTATCTTGTATGTAACCAGGGACTGCCTGTATAGGAAATTGAGTTTTAGATCTTCTACCATACACCATACCATACCATACACTGCGATACTATTGTATTGAAGTATATGGGGAGCTTGTTACAGATAAGAAAAGCCTGGGACAGTCACAGAAACTCCCATCTGCCATGATGACATTTCACTGCCCCCTAATGACACCATTGGAGGCAGTGTATGTTTTGGAATGGTAGCACAAATGCAATGGGTGTCTGCATTATGCAGCAATCAGTTACCCTGTAAGGAGATGTCTCAGCTGGTGATTGGTGAGCAGACCTGTTAAAATTTGGGTCTGGCAGAGGTGGAATTTTAAAAATCTGTTCAGCACCCGGAACCCCCAAGTAACACCTGCTATTTATGGTGGCACCGAGCACAGGTGTTAAGTGTTAAAAAGTCACTAGAAAAGTCAGTAGCCTTTAAAATACTTTGATGGCATGCGGAGTCACTCTATGCTGCCATTTTGAGAATGGACATTGCTTGAGGGTAAGTCATCAGATCTCATGGAACAGATATCGAACAGTCTGGGGGGGGAACCCAAACCCGCAGAGTTCGGGTCAAGCCAAAACTTTACAATTTGCGTCCCCTCAACACTACGTGAGATTCTTCTCCATACTGCCCTTGCTGCAGCGCAACTTAATAATCTGTTAGTTTACAGATAGGGGTTAAGGTGAAATATGGGTTCTTATAAGGTAAGGAAAAAATCTATGCGGTATTGATCTTGTGAATGTTACACAACATCCAAGTGGGAGAAAATACATGGTACCACATACAGGGTCCATCTCTGATACTTCATGCCTGTACCTATTGGTCTTCAGGAAATTGCATAGCTACATAAGTAGACCTCCCTTTAGGTTTCCAAAGCTAAAGCAATCACAACAACATAACAATACTATTTACATTCACCTTTTTAGGTTTTTAATGAAAAAAACTTTCGACGCAAAAGCAAAATACAATTTTTTGTAGAGGAGCAATTTTGTTCATTCAGATTACTTTGATCTGTTCCTTGTTGCTTCTTGGCATTTATTTAGTCCGTTTTATAGACATTTCTTCGTATATAGGTTCGTTTTCAGGTGGCTTCATCATATTTCGACCTTGTCTAGGTACATGGCAGCGGGCCGTTGGCTGTGAAAGGGAGACATTACCTTGTTTTAGAAATGCAACAAACACTATTACAGCTACTACTTTACATGTTGTCCAATGTTATACAGTTCTCCTACTGTATCTCCAGTACTTTTTGTGGGTATGAAAGTCTGACCATTAGGGGTTAAAATACAAGGACCATCACTAATCATGAGAATGTAAGTCTCATGACAACTTATTTATGGAACAGCAGGTTGAGCATATTTCCTGAGGCTCCATTCAATGTCTAAAAGATCGGAGCGTAAAAGATGTCATAGACATTGAAGGGAGCGATAGGACGCGTGGTTGAGTTGTGGCTCTATTGATCACTTATACCAGTGAGGGTCCCAGCAGTTATGCATAGTGGTACGGCTGTCGGGTTACCTTGGGTTAGTGTAGATCGCTGAATGCAAGATGGAAAAGGTGGAGAGGGTATTTCTCTCTCCTCCTTTTCCAATCATGCATTCAGCGATCTACACTGCCCCAAGGTAAGTCCACAGCCCCGCCACCAGATTCCTCACCTCTATCATACTGATTTGCATTCATTTTTCTATCTAATCATGTTTACCATCCAATCATAATATTCATCGTACACAGTTTGTTTCATTTTCCTTTCCACTACTTAATTACTTATAAAAACTTTACTGCCCTCTACAGGTCATTATTTATGTCTGTCATATTTATGGTCAGCTTATTAAATGTTTTATATAATTATGAATTTTTTTTAGGAATTCTAATACTACTAACTAATAATATATATACATTTTCCGCATATTTTAACTTTTATTTGCTATATATTTTTCTGTACTATATTGTACTATATTATACATTTTTATGGTTTCATGTACGTGTATTGAATAGTATGTGAAGAACAATATGTGTGCAGAACACATTGCAGATGTTTCCATACATCTGCAACGTGTTCTTCACACATAATGTTCTTCACATACTATTGTGAAGAACACCGTTCGGCACGCGTGTCTTCCGATAAGTTAGCAGATGTTCGGAACATCTGCAATGTGTTCTTCACTGTGTTCTTCACTTAAATGATCCTGTGTTTACTGTTTTCATTGTATTCTTCACTGTGTTTCGTTAAGTAAATGCTCGACCTCGAGCCGGCGAGATACTCGTCAGAGCAACGAGCCGTTTCGAGTACGCTAATACTCGAACGAGCATCAAGCTCGGACGAGTATACTCGCTCATCTCTATCTAATACACACACATATATATATATTTATGGACACCCGACTTTTCAGATGACCTCTAGTTAAAGACTGACCCTTTTGCCCACTGTGACCTCTGGTTGCTTTTCTTTAGTCCCAGGCTAAAAAGATCATCTGTAAAGAAGCTTTATTGATAATCCTCGGTCCCATTACAGCAAAAAAATGTAAAACTCCGATTGTCACTGGGGCAAAATAAAATTTTGTCTGGATGTATAATTATAAAATATACAGTTTCGACTTAAGAACAAACCTATCAACCCTATCATGTATATGTATCCCGGAATGTATAATATATATATATATATATAATTTTTATAATAAAATAATAAAATAATAAAATGCAAATAAAATGACCATATGTTACTGCATGTCCCTTAGCCGTCCTGTGGTAATGAATGCTTAATCAAGGTAGTCAGACACCTCGATAGCGCATGCATGTCCACCGCTGCAAGAGTGTAGAGGTGGTCCTATCCAAGGACAACTATCTTGTTTCTAAGGGACAACATGACTACGATTATGAGAAATTGTCAACAATTACCAATTGAAGAAATGTATATAGATTCGATACAGATGAATTAAATTAAATATGAAGGCTCAGATGGGAATATTCATTTGAATACAAGACACTCCTTTCATGCTAATGGACTTCTAAATTGAAGGAACCTGCTATGGAATAAAATTGCTCCAAGAGTTTAACGGAATTAGAACTACAGTACCAGATGCAGCCTGTGCTCAGGAGTGGCGCTGTTTATGTAATTAAAAAGGAATCTAATCTCTGGCCATGCAAAGAGAGACAAATTTATACTATTGAGGATAAATAATATCAATAGGATCATATACGTTAGTTTTACAGAAATTTTGGTCATTTTTCCAGTTGTTTGTTGGATTATATAAATTATATAAATGTAACAGTTGGTAATTTCTTGAGATTTTGGGAGTTGTCGGTATAAAGGTGTTGATATGTATGTAAGTATAAAATCATCTTGATATTCTCACCTCTATGGTATAGTAGGATGATTTTTGTCTTTCTAGTAGATCTGTATATCCCGAACTCTGCAAATTCAAATGAAAGTAAAGACTAATTATTCAGACTTATAATTTAGTAAGTGAAGGTTTAACCCTTTAATGGCATAATAGCACGTCACGGGTCGGCTGCGGGTGCATGGAGAGGGCTCAAGGTAAGCCGGTAAGTCTTTGCTGTATATTGCTAGAACCAATTGCAGGTGTTATCCCGCACATCGCTGCTGGCACACAACACCTTGGTGAAGATCGTCGCTCCCCGTGATGTCATCGGGGAGCAGCGATCAGTTGCCATGACAGCCTTGGGTCTTCAGTTTTAACCCATCTTTGGTTCGAGCCTCAGTTTTAACCCATTGATTACAATACGCGATTGGCACATTGTAATGAATGAGGAGGAAAATCCCCATATACTGCCATCCACTAATACCTGCAGTGGGTTCTAGCACCGATCACACGTATTAACTCTTCCGATGCCACCGGCAAAGCTGCCGGTGGCATTTAAAAGATGGCGGCGCATGGGCAGCATCCGATCGTCGCTCCCCCAAACGTCAAGGGGGCGATTGGTTGCCATGACAGCCTTGGGTCTTTGTCAGACCCGAGGCTATCTGGTTTCTGCAGTCTCGTTACAATGAGCCAGTGGCTCATTGTAATGTAAACTATGCAAAATGTATTAAAACACAATAAAACCTGTATAAATTTGGTATCACCGTAATCGTACAAAACCAAAGAATAAAGCAGAGGTTTGATTTGGAGTGCACAGTGAAAGTCGCAAAACTTGAGACCACAAGAACGGAAAAATAAAAAAGTTATGGATCTTTGAAGGTGGCGAGCAAGAAATGAGCAAAGAAACCTTGAATCCTAAAGGGGTTAAAGGGTTAATGGATGCATAGATCCTGGAAATGTCATAATTTGCTTGGTCATTTACAAATCAAGTACAAATCAAATAATAACTTTTCCATACTACAATATCCTTTAAAAGCACACCATGTGGTGTAGCTAGGCATTACAAGTAAATCTGATTAGTAATCTTTATATTTTACATATTCCTAAAAAGCAGGATATGTTCCCCAGATGTGGTTGAAATTCTGCTTCAATGCTTATATTTATTTTAAATCTAATAAAGCAAATCTATGCAAAAAGGTTATACATAGTCAAAGTGATGAAAACAATTGCACTTATTCTATCATCGTCATCATCATCAACAAGACAGCTTGCATCAGGCATAAAATTGACCTTTAAAAAGCAATAATGAGTAATTGAGAGATAACTTACATTTTTAGATAATGCATTTTTCTCGAGGTGTAATTTACTAATGGCCTAAAAACAAAAATTGCAGAATTAGAAGCAGGATAACATAGTTATGAAACCACAATAATAATGTGCCCTATTAAATATTGGGTACATGGCAGCGGGCCGTTGGCTGTGAAAGGGAGACATTACCTTGTTTTAGAAATCTGTGATTAGAAATGTAGCAAATTATTACACTACTTCACATAGTATCATAGTATCATAGTATCATAGTATATAAGGCTGGAAGGAGACACAAGTCCATCAAGTCCATCATGTTGTCCAATGTTATACAGTTCTCCTACTGTATCTCCGGTACTTTTTGTGGGTATGAAAGTCTGACTATTAGGGGTTAAAATACAAGGACCATCACAAATCATGAAAATGTAAGTCTCATTACAACTAATTGATGGAACAGCAGGTTGAGCATGTTTCCTGAGGCCCCATTCAATGTCTAAAAGATCGGTGATAGCAAAGGAGCGTAGAAGCTGTCATGGACATTGAAGGGAGCGACGCGTGGTTGAGTTGTGGTTCTATCGATTACTTATACCAGTGAGGGACCCAGCAGTTATGCATAGTGTTACGGCTGTCGACTTACCTTGGGTTAGCGTAAATCGCTGAATGCAAGATGGAAAAGGAGGAGAGGGAATTTCTTTCTCCTCCTTTTTTATCTTGCATTCTCCGATCTACACTGCCCCGAGGTAAGTCCACAGCCCCACCACCAGGTTCCTCACCTCTATCATACTGATTTGCATTCATTTTTGTATACAATCATGTTTACCATCCAATCATAATATTCATTGTACACGGTTTGTTTCATTTTCCTTTCCACTACTTAATTAATTATTTATAAAAACATTACTGCCCTCTACAGGTCATTATTTATGTCCGTCGTTTTGATCTCTTCTTGTGAATACTATGGTCAGTTTACTAAATGTTTTAAATATTTATGACTATTATTTTATGAATTCTAATACCACTAACTAATTTTGTTATTAATATATATATATATATATATAAAGTTTATGCAAATTTAAACTTTTATATGTTATACATTTTTATATACTAAATTTTACTGTATTATACATTTTTATATACTATATTGTACAATATTTTACATTTTTTTGGTTTCATGTACATACATTAAAAATTCCTTTGTTTTTTTTTATAATGTCTTTTAGTATGTAATTTTTGGACCTGATGAAGAGGATGTCCTCGAAACACGTAGTCCACAAATAAAAAAAATAAAAATTGATTTGAAACATACATATTCATACTCCTTATTGTCAATGGGGCAGTGCGTCTGCTAATCCTGTTATTTCTACACTCACCTACTTTCCTGTCTCATAATTGGCATTGACATTTTTAAATTCCTATACGACGATAATTTCCCATTTCATTGGATATGACCACCTCTGCTGGAGTGACTTCATAAAGAAACCAACTGTGCAATTAAAATGCCCAGATGTTACTGCATGTCCCTTAGCCGTCCTGTGGTAATGAATGCTTAAACCAGGTGGTCAGACACCTTGATAGCGCATGCGTGTCCACCACTGCAAGAGTATAGAGGTGGTCCTATCCAAGGACAACTATCTTGTTTCTTAGTCACAACATGACTACAATTATAAAAAATTGTCAACAATAACAATTGAAGAAATGTATATAGCAGATGAATTAAATTAAATGTGAAGGCTCAGATGGGAATACTCATTTGAATACAAGACACTACATTTAATGCTAATGAGCTTCTAAATTGAAGGAACCTGCTATGGAATAAAATAGCTCCAAGAGTTTAACGGAATTAGAACTGCAGTACCAGATGCAGCCAGTGCACATGTAAATAAAAAATGAATCTAATCTCTGGCCATGTAAATAGAGACAAAATTATACTATTGAGGATAAATAATATCAATGGGGTCATATAAGTTAGTTTTACAAAAATTTTGGTCATTTTTCCAGTTGTTGGATTATATAAATTATATAAATGTAACAGTTGGTAACTTCTTGACATTTTGGGAGTTGTCGGTATAAAGGTGTTGATATGTATGTAAGTATAAACTCATCTTGATATTCTTACCTCTATGGTATAGTAAGATGATGTTTGTCTTTCTAGTAGATCTGTATATCCCGAACTCTGCAAATCCAAATGTAAGTAAAGACTAGTTATTCAGACTTATATTTGTGGAAGATTTAGTAAGTGAAGGTTTAACCTCATCACGGGTTGGATGTGGGTGCAAGGTGAGGGATCAAGGTAAGCCGGTAAGTCTTTGCTGCATATTGCTAGAACCAATTGTGGGTGTTACCCCGCACATTGCCACCGGCAAAAAGATTGTGGCACACAACACCTTGGTGAAGAGGGAATCCCCATATACTTTGATCCACTAATACCCGCGGTGGGCTCTAGCAGTTCAAAGCTGCCGGCGGCATGTAAAAAAACGTCATAAGGGGGAGATTGGTTGCTATGACAGCCTTGGGTCTTTTTCAGACCCGAGGCTATCTGGTTTCTGGTTTTCCAGTGACTCATTGTAATGTATAATATGCAAAAATGCCATATACTCAAATACAGCAGAATTGCAGTATATAGTAGGAGCGATCAGACCATCTAGGGTGGATGTTCCCTAGGGGGTCTAAAAAATAGTAAAAAAAAGTTCAAAATGTATTAAAAATAATAATGTAATAAACAGTAAAATGTAATAAACAGTAAAAGTCCCAGACACAATATATACGGTATAACCGCGTCTCAAAATGCTTAATCTATTAAAATAAATGGTTATTGCCTAAGGTGAACCACATAACAGAAAATGGCGCCCAAGTATCCGAAACGTGACATGACATAAAAAATTTCATAGAAAGTGATAAAAATGTTGCACAGTCCTCAAAATTATAGCAATAAAAATGGCAGTTCATTTCCAAAAAATGACACCTAACACAGTTCCGTACACCAAAGTATGAAAAGTTATTAGCGTCAGAAGAGGGTGATTTTTTTTTTCTTTTTCAAACATATTATTTGAAAATGTATTAAAACACAATAAAACCTGTATAAATTTGGTATCACCGCAATTGTACCGAACCAAAGAATGAAGCAGACGTGTTATTGGAGTGCACAGTGAAATTTAGAAAAACTGAGCCCACAAGAATGTGATGTAATTGCTTTTTTTTTCAATATTTTTCACATTTTTAATTATTTGCCAGCTTCCCAGTACAAGGCATGGAATAATAAATAACGCAACAGAGAAGTATAAGTAAAATTTAAAAAATTTGTAAGCCCTCATACAACGCTGTACATGGAAAAATGAAAAATGTATGAATTTTTTGAAGGTGGAGAGCAAGAAATGAGCAAAGAAACCCTGCATCCTAAAGGAGTTAAAGGGTTAATGGCTGCATAGATCCTGGAAATGTCATAATTTACTGGGTCACTTAACCACATAAAAAGTTAAAGTACAATTCAAATAATAACTTGTCCATACTACAATATCCTTTAAAAGCACACCATGTGGTGTAGCTAGGTATTACAAGTAAAACTGATTGTTAATCTTTATATTTTACATATTCCTAAAAAGCAATTATGTTCCACAGACGTGGTTGACATTCTGCTTCAATACTTATATTTATTTTAAATCTCACAGAAAAAAAATCTATGCAAAAAGGTTATACAAGCTGAAAGTCATGAAAACAACTGCAATTATTCTATCATCGTCATCATCATCAACAAGACAACTTGCATCAGGCATAAAATTGACCTTTAAAAGGCAATAATGAGTAATAAAAAGATAACTTACATTTTTAGATAATGCGTTTTTCTCGAGGTGTAATTTACTAATGGCCTAAAAACAAAAATTGCAGAATTAGAAGCAGGGTAACATAGTTATGAAACCACAATAATAATGTGCCCTATTAAATATTGAAATAATAATCAGCTACTGTGATGTCGATTTAACATTCCACTATAGTTCTAATTTTATTTACTAATTATTTTAGGGATTTTCTCATTATAAACATAATAATTATCATAGATTTTTTTTTGTAATGGGACCTCTGGGAATGATTACATTATAGCTGGAACTCCTATTTTCTATAGGGAAGCTAAGGGGACCTTGTGATTTCTAGCTCTACTTATTGTGGCGGTCTTTGTGATCATCAGACCAAAAATGGTCCACTTTACCTAGCACTAGAATGACATAGCAGAACCTTGGCATTTTTTTTCAGTTCTGTTCCTGGATAAGCTTCCTACCATGGGGGTTATATACGAGCACCCACCTATCCCTGTATACAGCAGTTATTTCACCACTGTAATCATCACAGGATAGAACATGCTATTATCAATATATTACAGATAAGTAAATATTTACCTCTGTTTTCTTTTGCCACAAGCAAGAATCACGTTTTCTATAGCACAAAAAGAAAGAACACATTAGGAATGTCGTCTGCACACAGTAATGAAATCACCTGAACACTCATAGGTTACATACACAAGTGGTGCTGGCACCGATCACTAATGTTATCCATTAGAAAGGCTCCTTGAAGAGCGACAAGATCCCAGGAGAAATGGCAGAATTTTAGGAATAATCAATAATCAGTGTCAGCAGCGATCACAGATCGAGAGGACCCATTCCAAAAGCCTCCAGCAGGTTTGCCAGCAGTATTTAGGACTGAGGCCTATTTTGGCCTCAAGATCACAGTCCCATTCTCACATCTGCCCTATAAATTTTTATAGCTTTGGAACCCTTTAAAATATCCATGGGATTTTGAAATTGTTTTCTCGTGACACATGGTGCTTCATGTCACCTTGATATTGTTTTGTATATCATATTTGTATGATATCTTTTGCATATAGTTATTAAAAATACAGAAATTTGGCAAAAAAGATTTGAAAGATTATCCATTTTCAAAATCCTCTACTCTTCCAGCAGATAGTCAAATTAATTCATAACTTACATTTCTCAAATGTCTTATGTTGACCTTATGTATCCACTTATTTTTTTAAATGTATTATAATTATTTATAGAGTGGAATTATTTCCATGTTGGTCCACATTTAAAACCAGGTTTGTCATAGATTATACAAAGATTAATACAAATTAGTACAAAAGACAAAACTCCAGTATATACCTATTGACTTGGTAAAAAGCCTAGGGTGGGAAATGCATTGGTCACAGCCTCCACACAGTATAAAGCTAGACAGCTCACCAATTCCCCCAGTATATTGACATCTAGTCCATGCCCCCTGTATACAGCCAGCACCCTGACCCACAATATATATCCAGCTAGCACATGTTATCATATACCAAGCCAGCCCATGCCCCCAAATATATAGCCATCCAGCCCAGACCCCCAGTATATAGCTAGCCCCTGCCCCCAGTATATAGCCAGCCAGCCTCTTGCCCTCCAGCATATAGCCAGCCAGCCTCTTGCCCTCCAGTATATAGCCAGCCAGCTCATGCCCCTAGTATATAGCCAGCCCCTGCTCCCAGTATATGGCTACCGTGCCCATGCCCCCCTTATATAGCGAGCCCCTGCCCTCAGTATATAGCCTTTCAGGCTCTGCCCTGCAGTATATGGCCTGCCCCTGTATATAGCCCTGTTATATATCTAGCAAGCTCATGCCCTCTAGTGTACAGCCATCCTGCCCATGCCCCCAGTATATAACCAGCCAACCCCTGCTCCCAGTATATAGCCAGCCTGCCCATGCCCCTATTAGATAGCTAGCCAGCGCATGCCCCCTAGTATACATCCAGAAGTCCATGTCTCCTAATATATTGCCAGCAGCCCATGCTTCCTAGTATATAGCCAGTTGCCCTTGCATCCAAATTTATATGGACCAGCAACCCATGCCACCCAGTATATAGCCAGCAGCTCATGTCCCCCAGTATATAGCCAGACTCTTCCCTCTAGTACATATCCAGTAACCCATGCCCCCTGTATGTAGCCAGCCTCTTCCACCTAGTATATAGCAAGCAGCGCATGCCCTCGAGTATGTAGTCAGTAGCCCATGCCTCCCCATTAAATAGCCAGACACTTCCCTCTAGTATATACCCAGCAGTCCATTTCCCCTAGTATATAGTGAGCCCATGCCCCCTAGTATATAGCCAGCAGCCCATGCCCCTAGTATCTAGCCACCCCCTTCCCCGAGTATGCCCAGCCTATAAAAAATATAGTATGCCCAGCCTAGACTGAGTATTCTAATACACCACCATACATCAGCATTGTAGTGTATTAGTTTGAACAAGCAATCAAATGATCACTTACAAATAAAAGAATAAAATAAATAAAATTATAAAAGTCCCCACATATTATAAAACATCCACATGTTGTCAAAAAGTGAAAATCACCAGACTGTCCACACTTATATGATATTGCTGCAGCCACAAGAACCCAAACAATAAAATTAAATCAATACCTGCACAGTAATTACAGAAAAAAAACTATTAATAAAGTTGAAAATCTGGATTTTTGTGCATCCAATCCAACAAAAAAGCAATAAAAAAATATCAAAATGTCACATTTAGACCACAATGATTCCAATAAAATGTAAACTCACTTGCAACAAATAAGCCCTAATATAACTCAATTACTCTTATAAGATGTTGATGCTAAAGCAAGTGATTTTGTTTTATTTAGCAAAATTATTCCCACATAAAAAAGCTATATAAATGGGATATCACCGTAATCGTACCCATAGAACATATATAACATATCTATGCTATAAAGTGGTTGTTTTATTTCATGTTCGATGCTAAAACGGTTAATGAGCATAACGAGGGCTGTTTTGAATAGTTTCTGTGGTGTAATGTAAACATTTGGTACTCTTTGGAGTGTTTCTAATTAACAGATCTTTTAAAAGTGTCCTTGGATACGACCACCTCTGCTGGAGTGATTGCACAAAAAAAAACCAAAAGGTTTTTGTATATGAAATGTCCGGGAGTTACTGCAGGTCCCACAGCCGTCCTGTAGTAATGAACGCTGAAGCCGGGTGGTCAGACAAGTAGTGCATATCTGGCCAAATGAGAGGTGGTCATATCCGAGGAAGCTAACCTGTTTCTAAGGGACAACATGGCTACATTTATGAGAAATTATCTTCACACAGGAACATTTTTTTAAATACCATCCAAAATGAAGAAATGTTTACATATGGAAAATGAATACTAATATAATACTACTAATAAAATTTTAATTCTGATTATTATTATTTTTATTATTATATATTTTCTTATTTAAATTTGTAAAAAAAACTGATATCCGCTCCTAAATGTGCCACCTTTTGATTCATACATAAATGATAACAAGCTATGAGGGTTTCTTAAGATTTACATAGAGTTTATAGGCAACTGGAAAATGTTAAATAAATAGACTTTTTTACAGAACAGAATTTTATATATTTTTTAAAATAATTTGATGCAAAGCAATTATTAGAGAAAGATAAATTCAAAACAGAAAAATATAATATCAAACTACAGTCAATGCAATGGAAGGTAAAAAAAACTTTTCAGCAAGTACAGGCAGATAGGTTCCTTGGGTTTGTACTCAAGTTAAATTTTTATGTAAGTTGGAACTGTATATTTTATAATTGTAGCTCCTGACAATTTTTTTTTTTGACAATTGGATTTTATTTATTTTTTTTTTTTTTTGCTCAATGGGACCAAAGATTATCAATAAAGCTTCATTACAGACACTGTACAGCTGATCATTGCAGCCTGGGTCTATAGTAACATCCAGAGAGGTCACCAGAGGTCACAGTGGGCAGAGGGGTCTATCTGTAACTAGGGATTGTCTGTAAGGCGGGTGTCCTTAAGTAGGGGACCGCCTGTAATATGTTATTAAACACATAACAATAAAAAAAGAAAAGCAGAAGCTCCTTATTTCCGGGAGGTAAACAAGCGATTGTGGCTAAGAAGTGATGAAAAGTTGGTATTTACAGTAATGTTAATGTAAGTTACATCTTGCACAACATTTTGCAAATTCCTCTTTGATGTTCTTTAATGTCATTACAAAAAAAGTGATGATGCAGATATTTTTCCACTGAGATATTAGAGAGGTCAGAAAAAGGCGAGAGGAATTTTACAAGATTTTAAAAACATTCTGCTGCCTCTGCCCCTGGGATGTGTATGATTTAGATTCTGTTTCTGGGATAAGGATAAGCTATCAGAACCAGATTGGTGGGGGTCAGATGCCAAAAAAACCATCTGGTCATCAGGCTAGTGATCTCATCTTCATTTGTCAAAGATCCTTTATGCAAATGAGCTGCGCCATTTCTGTATTACACCTGGTTTCCTCCCAGAGCCAACTGATAGACGCCACAATAAGGAGAAACATGTTCAATAATGGTTTTTATTATGGCTCAATGTTGATTCAACCTTTCGGGAGCTTACTACCCTCTTCCTCAGATCCAGAGAAAACCAAGACAGTGGATTTGATTTTGTCCTGTCTTGGTTTACCCTGGTTCTGAAACACTTTATCCAAATTGAACCCTAATAAAAACCATCCATTGGCGTTTATTTTGAAATATCTCCATATATGATCCTACTGAATGAATTATATCTTCTAAGGACACAAGAGGCTGAGGGGCCACTTGCTATTTCGCCCATTTCAGGTACTTTCCAGGTAACCAGCCACTCACTCATTGGATTGAACCTTGAATTTCGATATATGTCACTGTCGAGGTAGAGAAGATGGTGCAGGCTCTAGAACCACGCACAACAACTGTCACCTACCCAACAAGTATCGCAAACCCTGTTGGTTATGGACTTCTGGTTGACAATCCCTACATTTATTGACTGCACAGAAAAGAGGACCAAACACAGAGGGACAGACAAAAGATAACAGACAATCAAAATCAGACAGAACTGGGTCAAATCAAAGGAGGCAGCAAAGCGCAGAGTTGAATAACAAGGAAATTAGTAAAATAACAAAGCAGAGAAATATTGAACAGCAATAGGGAAAGGTAGCAGGAGACTAGTAAAGCCAGCAAGGTGTAATGGAGCTGTGCAGATATATAGAGGAGTTCCTGGGCGTCACCCCCAGCAGCTGACTGCACCGGCCATCACTCAAGTTAACAGTTTGCTGGACAGAGCTAGGCTTCAGAGGACCCAGGTGTGGTTCAATCAGTCCCACTACAGCAGCAACCTTAAACACAGTTCACACACAGAGGAAAATCAACACCTTCTAAGCCACATTCTGCAGACAGAAGACAATGCTGGCACGGATTATAGTAGATGAGTAACTTTAGTAACACTATATTTAGCAATTTTTCAAACATATTTTTTTCATATTCCTGTAAAAGTGTAAATTTAAAGTGTGTTACTATTGTGTTTTTCAAAGAAAACTACCATCAAAATGATGCATGATAAAATAGGGCCTGTGACTGTAGTAATCTTCTCATATTTGTTATTCCTGGCCTCCTGCCTTCTAAAATCAACTTCTAAAATTATGCTAATGAATTTGACCGCATCTGGGGGTTTTTACCAAGCCCCTCTGTGCTGTAGCTTCACAGACAGGACACTTACCCTTTCCTACTGTGTTAGATTACATCAGGCAGAGAAAGAGGAAGCGGTGATGGAGAAAGGGGAGGGGGAAACAGTGTATCAACATGTGAAGCTACAACATGGACTGGATCTGCGGGGGGGTTTTACAAAAGACACTTCATGCTGCGGCTTCACAGGCTGTTACCCTGTCTCACCCTTCTCTTGCACACTCAGCACTATCCACTCCCTCTGCCTGATGTGATCTCACTGCATCAGTGGAAGATTTAGCGCACAGTTGGGGTGGATTGGTCTTGCACAGTGTATCAGCCTGTGAAGCTGCAGCAGGAAGGGACCCCAGAGCCCATTAGACACATTAGGATAATTTTAATAGTTGATTTTAGAAGGAAGGAGGCCGTGGATAACAAATTTAAGAAAATTATCACAGTCACGGTGCCTGGATCTAAGTGAGTGTCCCTGGTTCATCATGATGAATTTTGATGTTCAAGTTGCATTTCAGGTTTCAATACATTTTTCGATTATATATTTATGTATTTTTTGTAAAGCCATATAAGAATCACATATAATATTTGTATTTAATTATTATTATCTAGTTTTACCTCCAAATGATGAAGCCTATCGCCAAAAGTAAGATCACACAAAGAATTCCGATCACTGGCCCGATGTAAGGATTTGCTTTCTGGTCCTCGTCTGCTGTAAAGATATCAGAAGCATCAGATCCACCTCCCCTATTCATATTTTTTACATCATCATCTCCAGCTCTGTCATTTTCACAGTGATTGTTGCTATCATCATCATGGTCATATCCACCATCATCATCATCATCATGGTCATATCCACCATCATCATCATTATGGTCATATCCACCATCATCATCATGGTTATATACACCATCATCATCATCATCATGATCATATCCACCATCATCATCATTATCATTATGGTCATATCCACCATCATCATCATCATCATGGTCATATCCGCCATCATCATCATTATCATCATGGTCATATCCACCATCATCATCATCATCATCATGATCATATCCACCATCACCTCCATCATTATCTCTCTCTCAAAATTTTTAGTTTTATTTGGGGAGATATCAGGGCACATGGGGAGTTCTACAGGCAGTGCTCTCTGGGAAAAGTTACAATATGCAAAATCTGATACCATTGTTGCAATGCTACCATGAAAGACAAGTCAGCACCTCCTCTAAAAAGAAGAGACGCCTATCTGTAGACAGATTTTTCTGGTTATTAAAGGGGTTGTCCGGTCATAGTTGAGTGCTGCACTCGTCTATCTCCATCAGCTCCATAGAGATAAATTGAACGACCGGCGCTTGCACGACTCTGGTTATCTTTGGTGCAAGGAGAGTACAACAGACCCCCGTTCACGAGATCGGTGGGGAAAAGCCCCACCGTTTAGCAAGCTAGGCCCTATGGATAGGGCCTTATTTGCCATGACCGGATAACTCCTTTGACAACTCCATGTCAGTATAGACATGACCAGACTCCTTGTTGTACTCAGACGTACTGTAGGGAATAGCTGAAGAGATTCCATACAGAAGAGAGGAGATCAGACCTGTGGTGACACTACTGAGTTCCACCCCCTCCAAGAATTTCATGACTTGCATCAGAGAAGGACCCTGTGGGGCAGATTTACTTGCCCGGTCCATTCGCGATCCAGCGGCGCATTCTCTGTGGTGGATTTGGGTCCGGCCGGAATTCACTAAGGCAGTTCCTCTGATGTCCAGAGCATCGGAACGCAATGGAGTTCACCGAGCCATCCTGGATGAAGGTAAGCGCGTGGCCGAGCGACACTTTTTAAAAAAAAAATCCGTCGGGATTTTTTCACGGCCACGCCCCCCGAAATACAGGGAAAACCGGCGCAAAACGGAAAAATTCGGTTAACCCGCCGCAAAAACGCGAATCGGGCCCTTAGTAAATTACTCCCTCTGTGTTGAGATGATGTAGAATTTGGTAATTCTAACTGTTTTCCTAAGGAGGAAATATACAACATGAAAGGCAGAAACAATACCATTGAGCCATGTCACAGGTGCTCCCACGATCCCTGTCTCGGATCGCGGGCGGACCTGTGTTCCTCCATGTGCCCCCGAAACCCGGCGCTTCTCAACTTCCCTTGCTCCGCTGCTCCCCCGGCTTGCTATGGTTGGCGCTGGCCTGATATAAATTCCTGCCCCTTCCTGCGACCCTTTCTGGATCTTCAACCCTTGCCGGATCTGTGTATCCTGCGTTCCTCTGTATCCTGCGTGTATCCGTTGCTGTGCTCCTGATCCGTGTGTCAGCTCCTGTGATTCCTGACGTGAGTCCTAGTGTGCCTTCCTGTCCTGTTCTTCTGATGTCTCCCCGGGTACTGTCTCCTACATTACTACCTAGGCAGCCAACGCGGGCTAGTAGTACCTGTGGAACGACCTGGTGGTACCCTGTCGCAGAAAGGCCATCCGGCTTTGTGGCGGGCTCTGGTGAAGACCAAGTGCCACTTAGACTCCAGTCCCAGCTGTCGGCTAGTACCATCTCCCGCAGTGGTCCAGATGGTCCACAGACTCCCAGCCCTGACAAGCCACAGGCTGCATCGCTGTTTATGAGGCTACAGTTTTTTGATAGCCCCATAACTTACAGCAAACAACACAACAGGGTAAACATAAAAATAATAGTTAAATATATAAATTCAATGCAAATCCGTAAATTACATAACCTGTATATATTACACTCACCTTTAATATTGATTTTAATATTGATCATGGCAGTAGCTGATATCGTTGGCCCGCCGAAATGCGTGACTGTGCATCGAACTACTGACCCATTCTCGTTTTCTGTGGGTTTGTATGTCAGATTACTTGCAGTCTGCCATATTCCATTCCCAAGGTCTGATCTTTCTGTAACAGAAGGGCCAATGAGGTTCCATGTAAAGGTAGGTGGGCTGGAGGCACAGGTGAAATTTGCCATACAAGTGATTGTAATAGTTTCACCCACTCTCATTTCCGCGGGCATGGATAGTACCGGCACTGGTGGGCTATCTGCAGAGAATATTCAAAACTTAGTGACCTCATTGGTTAATTGGGTCAATGCACAGGGATCATTCTACTATGTTTTTTTTACATTACTGATATGCTACCAACATTAGTACTATAGTAATATTTTACTACTTCTATTGTTAAAAGACTGCACCAAAACTATATTACCGTATATACTTGTGTATAAGCCAAGATTTTTTAGTACAAAAAATGTGCTGAAAAACCTCACCTCAGCTTATACACGAGTCAATAAAAAAAATAAACTTATATACTCACCCTCTGGAGGCTCCGATGCTCAGCGCGGCTCCCAGATGTTGCCGTGGCTTCTCTTCTGTCTTCGGTCTTCTGTAACAGCCGGCAGGGCACGGCCATGTTATCTCCCGTCTGGCCTATACTATGACGCGGCCCGCGGCCAGGCATAGAGACGCGGCCCGCCAGGCTGTTACAGAAGACCGAAGACAGAAGAGGAGCTTCAGGGTAGACAGAAGAGGAGCCGTGCCGACATTGGGAAGCCGCGCTGAGCATGGGGACCATCGGAGGGTGAGTATGTAAGTTTATTTTTTTTTAAGTGCTGGCTGGCTGTATACTACAGGGAGCAGGCTGGGATGGCTGTATATACTACAGGGGGCTAGGAGGCCTGGCTGTATACTACAGGGGGCAGGGTGGGATGACTGTATACTACAAGGGGCTGGGTGGGCTGGCTGTATACTACAGGGGGCAGGGTGGCTGTATACTACATGGGGCAGGCTGGTTGTATACTACATGGGACAGGCTGGCTGTATATTACAGGAGGCAGGCTGGGTATATACTACTGGGAGCTGGCTGGCTATATACTGGGAGGCTGTGAGCAATGCATTTCCCACCCTCATCTTATACTTCAATCAATAGGTTTTCTCAGTTTTTCATGGTAAAATTAGGGGTCTCAGCTTATACTCGAGTATATACTGTACTATTATTATCATTATTATTTCTAGTAGCAGTATTTCCATTAATACTATAATAGAACGATTATATTAATTTTAACTAATTAGATATTACCAATATTCTATACTTCTTTGACGCTACTACTAAACAATAGTTACACTAATTTTATATTACTATATTATCATACAACTACTATAACACCACTGTTAAACTGTTAAAGGGTTTTCCCCACAAATCAATTTAGGCCCTATCCACAGGATAAGACTGATGAGACCCCCACAGAAATGAAGGGTCCAATGGGATCTCAGTTACTTCAGTCGGACCCCTCATCGCTCCCGGAGAGTAATGGAGCAGATGACAGCGCATGACCGTTTTGCTTCATTCATCTCTATGGGGCCAACGGAGATCGGTGAGCGCGGCACTCGGCAATTTCCGTCAGCTCCATTGAGATGTATGGAGCAGAACAGTCATGCACAGCTGTCTTCTCCATTACTCTCTGGGAGCAACAAATGGTCCAACTGAGGTAATTGGGAACCCATCTGACCACCCGTTTTTGTGATCTGCGGAGTCCCCCACCGATCAGAAAGTAAGGCCTTATCCTGTAGATAAAAGACAAAAAAGATGACAGCTCAGCATTTTACCAAACATGGATGACATTATTTGGCCAAGCAGTAGACATTTTAATACAGACAATGACCTACAAGGTCTATTCTTGTCCTATTGTAGATCAAATGCTGACGTTTTGCTTTCATCACATTTTATATGTCATGAATCTGTTAATCATTTATCATCCTATCACAACTACGTAAAGAGTCAAGAAGTTAGAGCTTTCCATATGGAGACTTTGCCAATTATGGCCGCCTTGTGGGTGTATGGAGACTTATAGCCATTGATGCTCCACTGGGGGATTCTGAGAAATATGCAAATATGTTTTCCAGGATGGACAAGGAAAACAATTCCTCATTTTGCTACCTTGAAAGGCAGCCCCCCTAAAATCAAGCATGACTTTCAGGAAGCCTAATAACATGATGATTAAAGACAAACCAGTACATCTATTCCAGGATAGATTCCTAACTATAGGCAGTGCTGTTTTGACTACTTTAAAGAAAATCTACCATCAAAGTCAAGTATGATAATCCAGCGACACCAGGGCTAAATTCACACGCCCAGGTGCAGAAGTGGGAATAGAAGGTATATTATTCAACTTTTTCACCCGGCTAGCCAAGTTAGCTGCACCAGAATTTTCTCAGTGTCGTGCCTGATCTATCTCTAAAATCCAAAAGTTTGCAAATTCGGCACAAATCACGTAAAAAGTTGCAACTTTGGGGCAAATAAACTCCGTTCCCCGAGCAGGTGTAGGCAAAAAATGTAAAGGGTTGGACAAATGTTTGCAACTCTTGTGTGTGACATTTTAAAATATAATTTAAAAAACACACATAATTAGCTGCCTAATCTCTCAGTCCAAAACCTGAAGGAAACTGTAAAAGACACAAACAAATCTACAGACTAAACATTAATAACCCCTAATGCGTTATGTAATAATCCAGATTCTATATTTATCAGAGTACAAGGATACGAGTTATCCAAGAGGCATATGCAAAATGAAGCAAGGGATGAGATGTGGTGTGATGGATGGTGGGAAGGAAAAACGAGAGATTGTAGATAAGAAAGATGAGTAAGAGAAGGAGAGAAAAGGAAGAATAAGAATGGACAAAATAAGAATGAAGAGAGGATAAAAGGGGGAAAGGTAAGTTACAAAACAAAGGTAAAAAGGAGCGAAGGAAATACTAGAAAGAGAGAAACAGAGATTGAAGAAAATTAGATCAAAATAGAGGAGGAGAAGAAGGAGTGATGGAGGGGTTAGAATTGTGAGCAGGATCGGGGAGTAAGTAAAAGGGCGGCTGAAGGGCAGAAAGAGAGAAGATACAGAATAAACGAAGGTAAATAAAGTATGAACATCTGGTTTACCTTTGACCTCTAGGTTCACATAAACAGAAGCAGGTCTTAAAATAGAGATTTTTGATTCTCTGGGAAAATAAGATTTCAAATCTTGTCTTCTCACGTCGTGAATTCGGAGGGTACAGTTCTCAGTTGTCCGCTTCACCAGGTCAGCGCGGCCTCTGAAAACTGTGGAAATCTCGGACACATCCGTGCTATAAATGATCCTACTTCTAGACATAGCCGGTTGCACATGCCAAACCACTTTGTTACTTCGTCCTTCTGTAGGGGGCGCTGTAGTGTAACATGGGATCTCTACACAAGAGCCAAGTACGGCCTGAATTTTATCAGGGAAATGAAACTTCTTTTCTTGACCTACACAAACTGTTTGATAGAAAGATACATGAAGTATATTATTGACCATATCATTGACCATACACAGAATATTGGGGGTCATTTACTGTTCACCTTTTTCGGGGCTAAAACGGCTCGCACAGGTATTTAAGAGGTGTCTGCACTGGGATTGTGGTGCATGCGAACCTTGTGCGCTGGCTTCCATGCGACACAGTTTGGGGGGGTGCCGTCGGACGGTCCGACAGATTCGGACCAAGCGCCGTATTTAACTTTTAAATTATGTTGCCCCCCTAGCCCTAAGATGCGCCTCTAAAAAGATGGTGAACTCTGTCGCACCTGAACGGGGAAGCGACACATGCAGGATATTGGGTGCACGGTCTTAGTGAATCACGGCTCAGGGCCCCATTGGGGCTCATTTACTAATGGTCCAAACGCTGCACTTTCTTCGGGTAACCTGAATATTTCCGTTTTGCGCCGAATTGCCCCGCATCGGTGCCGGCTTTCACGCGACAGAAATTCGGAACAGATTCGGAAAAAATGCGGAATTTAGAAAAAAAAATTTGTGTCGCAAGATCAGCACTTACATGCACCAGGAAGAAGCAGGTGAACTCCTGCGGACCTCGGAGCAGCAGCGACACCTGCTGGATATTGGGCGCACGACCTTAGTGAATCCCAACAGACCCGAATCCTCGTCGGACAACGCGCTGCGGGATCGCGACTGGACCAGGTAAGTAAATGTGCCCCATTATATCTATTGATTCCTCCGGGTTCCTTTGAGCGTATCACAAATGAATATTTAAAAAAAATAGGTATGGAGCAGCACCGTGAAATTGAAAAAAATAGGGTGCAGGGTGCTATGTTTATTCTCAGAAATAAGAAAAACAAAGTAAAAGTTTTTCAATACCTTGGAAAAGAATGAAAATTGGAAGCACAGATCTCCCTCTCATGATAGCAGAAGAACAGTAAGCGAGATCCTGATGATCAGATTCTGGGATTCTCTAATGATGTAATCATTTACCTGCAAAATAGATAAGGAGTAAACAAAATAAAGCGCCCCCCCCCCCATTACCTGTTCTATCAGTATGAAGGTGCGCTTGGTACTTACCTCTGTTGTTCTGCGGCTCCCTCCAGCCTGGTGAGACCCTTCTGCTTGTGGCTCTGCTCTTGCCTCACTTCCCCTGTGTACACCCTGCTCGGAGGAGGTGTCCTGGGTGATTTCCTCAACAGAAAATAAACAGCAACATAAAAAAAATGTATTAGCTATAAAAAACAGATTTTAAGAGATTTGGATAAATTTACTGCAATATGGAATAAATCAATGATATTTATTTCTCAACAGTGTTGAGCCGGGCTGAATTTAGCCATTTTGCTAACTTGAAAAGCAACCCCCCCCCCCCCCCCCGCACACACACAGCCCGTTCCTGAACCCCTGCTATACCCGGCTCAACAAAATTGCAGAAGAATCTTTAAAATGCTGGCATTACTAAAAATCGAGAACATCCCAAAACGGCGTCACCAGATCCCTGACACCCTGTGACATTATGGGGCAGATTTACTTACCCGGCCCATTCGCGATCCAGCGGCGCATTCTCTGCACAGGATTCGGGTCCGGCCGGGATTTATGAAGATAGTCCCTCCGCCGTCCACCAGGTGGCGCTGCTGCGCTGAAAATCATCTCAACGCGCCGGAATGCACCACCTCGGACCAGGTGAAGGTAAGCGCTTCCCGAGCGACACTTTTTCGGTTTTTAAATGCGGCGGTTTTTCCGAATACGTCGGGTTTTCGTTCGGCCACGTCCCCCGATTTCCGTCGCGCGCATGCCGGCGCCGATGCGCCACAATCCGATCGCGTGCGCCAAAATCCCGGGGCAATTCAGGTACAATCGGCGCAAATCGGAAATATTCGGGTAACACGTCGGGAAAACGCGAATCGGGCCCTTAGTAAATGACCCCCTATATATGATAACACTGTCCCACACACTGGGAGTCATTCAGTGACACAGACATTAGCGGCATCTAGTACAGGAAACAATCTGTGCCATCAGCGAGAGGACTTCATTAGCATTTCTCCTGGTTGCCCGTGACTTACTACTGCTGAATTCACTGGGGCAGATTTACTTACCCGGTCCATTCGCGATCCAGCGGCGCGTTCTCTGCACTGGATACGGGTCCGGCCGGGATTTATTAAGGTAGTTCCTCCGCCGTCCACCAGGTGGCGCTGCTGTGCTGAAAAGCATCGGAACGCACTGGAGTTCACCGGCTCGGGCTGAGTGAAGGTAAGTGCAAGCTCCGCGACAGATTTTTTTTTTTAATGCGGCAGTTTTTCCGAATCCGTTGGGTTTTCGTTCGGCCACACCCCCCCCCATTTCCGTCGCGTGCATGCCAGCGCCGATGCGCCACAATCCAATCCCGGGCGCCAAAATCCAGGGGCAATTCAGGGGAAATCGGCGCAAATCGGAAATATTCGGGTAACACGTCGGGAAAACGTGAATCGGGCCCTTACTAAATGACCCCCACTGTGTACCCAAAAATAACATAGTCAGTTCCAGCATAATATCACCTTGATTACAGTACTTACTGTATATATCTTATATAAACTCCCCAGAATGAATTAAAATCTGTACAGCACTCACAGTGTATTATATATACCAGATCCACCCTAATAATATATAGATATTCTATTCAGCTAGTATATATATGCAGCCCCCAACCCCATAGATAGTATATACAGGTAGTCCCAACACCCATCTCCATAGATAGTATGTACAGGCAGCCCTCACCCCCAACTCCATAAATAGTATATACAGGCCCCCCCTATCTCCATAGATAGTATATACAGGCAGCACCCACCCCAATAGGTAGTAGATTCAGGCAGGGCATCCCAAAGGTAGTACAAATGAGACCACCTCCCCCATAGATAATAGATATAGACAGGGCCCCTTCCCTCATAAACAGTATATACAGGCAGGACACCACATAGACAGTATATACAGACAGGACAACACTATACACAGTATATACAGACAGCATACCCCTATTGACAGTATATACAAACAGGTCACCCCATAGACAGTATATACAGGCAGGTGGTTGGCAAGATGAGCCAACGGGTGGATGAGTGGAGGAGTGAACAGACAGAGGAGCGGGCCAGCTGTCGGATAAACAGATGAGTGAGCGAGCAGGAGGGTGAATGAACACTTAGAGAGGGGAGCAGGTAGGAAGGTGGATTAGTGGATGAGCGAATAGAAAGAGTGGTCCTGGCAGATTGCAGATGATATGGCAGATTGGCAGATTGCAGGCAGATGAGTGGGCGAGCAGGTGGACGGTTGAGCTAACAGACAGAGAAGCAGGCAGGCATTTGGACAGGCAGATCAGCAGGCGAGATAGAGGAGTAAGCAGGTAGTCAGACAGGCAGATATTGTGGGCAGGTGGCTGATGATTGAGCACACACAACTTCACTTCCTTCTGCAGCCCGCAGGAAGTCAGCTGAGGATGTTGTTTATAGAAGGAGCTGTACCGGGTACTATCAGAGAATGTAGGGCAACATAGAATGCCGTGTCCCAGGTTATGCTGCCATCTGCAATTCTTTGCAATTCTTTATTATGCGGCACAGTAAGCTGAACCTGTTTGCCGCCCCCCTTAAGGGCTCTGAAATCTACCGCCTAAGGCAATATTCTCATCTCGCCTCATGGCAGGTGAGGCCCTGGTGTTGAGTGGACACGGACTGCAAAGTTCAGGTTCCTACAGAACTTTGCTATTTCGGGTCTGATAGAGCCAACCACCATAATAAATAATAATAATGCCAACCAAAGAAGACGAAAAGGCGAAACCTTGGATCAGGCAAGGCTTAATGCGGGAATTAGCCTGTTCTATATTCAAGGCTTTATTTTATTATACTTTTGTGTTTATATTTTAATAAACATTTTACGGGAAAATTGAACGATATTGTACTAGATCCATTTTAATTAGAGATGAGCGAGCACTAAAATGCTCGGGTGCTCGTTATTCGAGACGAACTTTTCCAGATGCTCGAGTGCTCGTCTCGAATAACAAACCCCATTGAAGTCAATGGGAGACCCGAGCATTTTTTTAATAAAACTGAACAGTAAAAGAACAGTGCAAAAAAAAAAATTCCAGATGTTTCCTGATGTTTTGCTTGTAAGAACACATTGAAATAACACTATTCTTCACTTTCCAGGTGTTCGCGCGTGTCTCCCGCTAGGTTCGGAGATGTTCGGAACATCTGGAATGTGAAGAATATTGCTCTTTCAATGTGTTCTGCACTTAAATGCTCCTGTGTTCACTGTTTTTAATGTTTTAATCCTATTCTTCACATTGCAGGTGTGCGCGCGTGTCTCCCGATAGGTTCGGAGATACGCGCGCACAGCTGCAAAGTGAAGAATAGTGTTATTTCAATGTGTTCTTACAAGTAAAACATCTGCAAACATGTGTAATATTTTTTTTTTACAATAAAAATACTTTTATTCAATTTATTTTAATAATTTACTGCTCGATCTCGAGCCGGCGAGATACTCGTCCGAGTAACGAGCCGGTCCGAGTATGCTAATACTCGACCGAGCAGTATACTCGGACGAGTATACTCGCTCATCTCTAATTTTAATCCATCTAGAAACCATAGGGGACATTGAAGTTCCTGTATAGAGACCTTGCTGTGATTTTTGTGGATACCCAATAGAAGGGGTTTTGGTGTGAATGAAGACATATCCTTTAGTTCCACAATTTCCCATTGTCTTTATCTACCTGTAATCTAATAGTTGTTGTAGATTAGGAGTCACGCTTAGACCAATTATTGTGGATGTATTCTATGGATACGTTTTCATATCTTTAGCCTGCAAAACCTTCTTGCTTGAATATGAAGTGTTTATATCACACAAATATCAAAACCAACTTAGAGGACATCTACCACCAGGATGAAGGACTGTAAACCAAGTACACTAACATACTGGTGTGTGGCCCTTCTGGCAGGATCGGTTCTTCTCTAAGCTTTAGGCTTCAAAAGCTATGCAAATGAGCCTGAGGGGTTCCAGGCTCCATTAACACTATAGAGCCTGAATCATTTGAATAAGTTCAAAAGCCTTCTTTTGTAAAAAAAAAAATAAAAACCAGGGCATAAGAAGCTAAAAGAAGAGCATATCCTGCCAGAGGGGGCACACATCAGTATGTCAGTGTGCTTGGTTTACAATCCTTCATCCTGGTAGTAGATGTCCCTTAAACGAAGTCAATGGGCAACCAAATCATCCCACAGGTAAAATGAACATTGCATAAGGAATCGGTCACGAGGTGTGTCCACCCTATACTGGCTCCAGAAAATACAGTATCACTCAATCATTTTTCCGATAGTGCATTCACTATGCTTTGTTTTCCTAAAATGTTACAAGTTCATCAGCAATGTATGATTTCATGATTCATATTTTTACAAAATTTACCTTAAGAAAAATCATGACCTGTGACATGGGATTGGTATATTCCTCACTGTTTGCCTAATGAGGCTGCGATTTTGGGCAATGACTTTGTGTATGACAAGAGAAAGCTGCTCCATGACTGCATGACTAGTTAAGGTAAATTTGCATATGCCAATATAGGATCTTAAAAGTATTATGCCTCAATACTTGTGCATCTCTGCTGCAGTGACAGGGGTCCACCTGTAGGGTTGTGCATAAAATGAAGAGGGGTTTTGGGCATATGCTGTGCAGCGTAGAGATAGGTCTGGGCTACAATTAAATTCAACAGCTACTTATAAAAAAAAACTTAAAAAAGTCCACAGCTCTGAGCCCTGCCGTGTCAAATTTAATTTCAGGTTGGCCCAAAAAGTCAGGGACCTGAGGCACTTCAAGTCCCAGGCACGGGAACCCTACAACGCCTTCTTGGGGGTCCTCCCAGGTCACTGGAAGATGAGCATGAGGATGATGATAGGTAAAAGGGGACATCATCCCCACTATCTGACTCACTGTCAGAAGCCAGCATGTTGTATGCCTCCAACACGGTGTACGGTGAGACATTGCACACAAAAAAATAAGTGCACCAGAAAAAAACTAGAGAACGTTATATTAGAAAATTAGATGATGTGCACCCAACTACATGGATAGATAGTCTAATTGGCACACAAAATAAAAAATAATGCACACCAAACCACACGGACAAGCCGCACAGATGGCACACACAAAAAATAGATAAGTGTGCCCAACTATGGGTACACCTACGGCGCTCTGGAAAAAAATAATACCGGGTACCTAACTTGCACTAAGACAACCTAAGTACCCCTAAAGATACTGTGCAGCGCTATTCACACGGCACCCGGAACAGTACGTCCAGTGCAGAACAACGCTAACACAGCGCACTGAAAAATGCATTTGGGTTCAAAATGGACAGACAGAAAAAACGGAAGACAAATGTGATCAGGCAAGGTGATCACACAGGGAACACACAAGACATTGCTGAGACATAGGAGGGAACAGATAGGCAACAGATAGGGATCAATAGAGAACAATAGGTATCAGATAGGAAAATAGTGCTTTGGTGCAAACAGTAACGCTCTGCTATTCTCTCCAGCAATACGAAACAAAAATGGTGCCACCAGAGGAAGAGGAGGAGCTAAAAACTATTTTTTAGCCCAAAAACGCTGCAATCGGCCAGTCAGGATTGAGTTGCCAATCGCAGCGATCGGCGGGTGGGACCGATCCGATTGGTCAGGTGAAGTCAGCAGGAGGTTCTCCTGCCTCCATCACCCGCGTCCCATGGCGATGGGACACGGAAGAGCCTGGGTGCGCTCGCGTCGTACTAGTACTGCTCTGAGCACTAATTGCACGAGCCAGCGCCACACTAGTACGGCTCGGAGCGCTAAGGGGTTACAGTTGCACCAAGTTTTATTGTTATAACAATCTAATTTGTGGGGGTCTGACTACCGGGACCTATTCTGCGAATGGGGCTTTCGTTACGACTCGAATGAAGCAGCAGGTTCTGCTCCTCCATTCAACAATATGAATGTTTGAAATTGCTGTGCACAGCCAACGGGTATCCAATTTACTGTCTACGAAGGTGTGGGAGATCGGTTAGTACTGGTCTCAGCAATTTCCAAAAAATTCCATAGTATTGAACAAAGCAGTGGGAAGCATGCTTGACTTCATTCAATTAGTAACACAGGACACCATTACTCATAATTTCCTCTAATAGCTTCTTATATTTCCTTAAGGAAAATCAAGGACCTTTATCTGCACTGATAAGGGGGATGCGTCCTGAAACAGTTCTGTGTACAGATGGGTGTTTGTATTTTGGCTGGGCTAAGCTTCTTTGCAAAACAAGGAATCTAATACTATTGGCTGTGTACAGTAGGTCAAGCAGTACAATGCTGCCAGGTCAACTGTACGCATATTATACATAACTATATTTATAACCTATATATATATAATATATATATATATATCCCCTTATTTTATGTCTTAAACAAAACTAACCACTTCTATAACACTTACACAGGTATGTGGATTATCAGTTATCCGAAAATTCCTACTATCTCTGGTCATGTGATGTCACACGGGTGCACAGTTCATTATATTCTTTGTCACGTGATGTCACACAGTGGCACGGCTCGTTATATCCCTGGTCATGTGATGTCAAACAGGTGCATGGCCTTTTATATTCCTGGTCATGTGATGTAATGCAGGTGAGCGGCTCCGTATATATTTATAGATTTACTTGTATGTTTATTTTGGAGATGCTAGATCTTTAAAATGGGGACACCTTATCTCCATGATGGGGTCAAGCTGCATATTGAGATGACCTCTAATTTGCACCAATCTCCAATCAACTGTGTAAAAGAGATAAAGATGATGTAGGCTGTTTGCTATTTTAGGCTCCCCCATAGACGTGTATGGGAAGCATCGCACATGTGATTCCATTTGGCTATGGTTGAGCGTCATTGAACCCTCATTCTCACATCTCAGGTGTGGTACTTGGATCTTTCATGTATTTTTAACATTTCGTGTTGATTTGTCAGAAATTTTGTGGATGAAAACACCAAAGCACCTGAAAGGGGTGCTGGCCCTCATGACTAGTTAAGGTAAATTTGCATATGCCAATATAGGATCTTAAAGGTTTTAATGACCTTTCACTATGGGAAATGCCATTAGCTGATATTGCATATGCTGGTGCCATTTTATGGGGGCGGAGGCGATCCTCCCAACAAGGTTTTCCTTAAAGTTGCACCAAGTTTTATTGTTATAACAATCTAATTCGTGGGGGTCTGACTACTGGGACATCCACCGATCCTGCGAATGGGGCTTTCGTTCCGACTCGGATGAAGCAGCAGGTTCTGCTCCTCCATTCAACAATATGAGAATGTTGGATATTGCTGAGTACAGTTATTGGGTATCCATTTACTGTCTATGGAGGTGTTGGAGATCGGTGATCACTGTTCTATAGTATTGAACAAAGCACCGGGAAGTGTGCTTGACTTCATTCAATTAGTGAAACGGACACCATTACTCATGAACAGATTGGGGCAAATTTACTTACCCGGTCCTGTCGAGATCCCCGAATTGGACGGTCCAACGAAGATGAAGTCCGGCGTGATTCACATAGCTCATGCGCCCGAGATCCTGCATGTGTCGCTTCCCAGCTGAGGTCCGCCGGAGTTCACCGGGTTGTCCGATGGCCCGCCCCCCGATTTGAGTCTTGTGCAAGCCTGGGCCGATGCACCAAAATCCCATCCCGTGCACCAAAATCCCCTGTTAAATGCGGCGTAACCCGGAAATCGGAGGGAAATCTGACAAAAATGCGCTCCGTGGACCCTTAGTAAATGAGCCCCATTGGGTCCCCAAAACACCATTTTTATCCCCAAAGTACAATAATTCTTGGTACAACCACTTTGAGCTTTCCTACTGGTCTTTAGTTTAGTTTTTATCTTCATGCAAATAAGACTTTATTGGTAACAAGTAATGGTCCAATTATAAGGCTAGGAGCTTCCTGAATTCTTCCATCTGGTGGTTGATTTGCATACATTTACCATAGAATCATACCTAAAAATTATATCTTCTAACCAGATTCTTATATTATATTATATCTAAAATCAGGGACCTCACCTCAGTCTACAAAAATACAACTTCTATACTACTCTGGTATGTGGACTAGACATTAAATCAGAAAATTAAATCTATGGTCATGTGATGTCACACGGGTGCACAGCTCATTATATCCCTGGTCATGTGATGTCATACAGGGGCACGGCTCGTTATATATCTCTGGTCATGTGATGCCAAACAGATGCATGGCTCATTATATCCCTGGTCATATGATATCACACAATGGTACAGCTCGTTATATCCCGTACAAGATAGGTTCTGTAGGTTTGTTCTTAAGTGGGAATCGTATGTAAGTCGGAACTGTATATATTATAATTTTAACTCCACCAAAATTTTTTTTGGTCTTTGTGACTATCGGATTTTAAAAATGTTGGATTGTCATGATTAACATTAAAGCTTCATTACAGACGCCTCTGATAACTGTTATATATGTTTATTGTAGCTGAAGGCTAAAGCACAGTAAGTTACCGACATCCAAAGGTCCATGTGTGACTAAGGGGTGTCTGTAAGTCGGGTGTTCTTAAGTATGGGACCACCTGTACTATATTTTGCTAGATTTACTTGTGTGTTGATTTTGGAGCTGCTAGATTCCTTTTAAAACATTGAAAAAGCTTGTTATCTTTACAAAATGCTAATATACCATAACACAGAAATCAAAGAGTCAAAAACAAACAATGGCGTTCCTCTGCTTCAACGTTCCGCTCTTCAATCCAATAATGGTGTAATCAGGGAGAGTGAAAAGGAAATGTACAGTACCTGCACTCACAGGTCACAAGTAGGAATAAAATACCATGGTTGATCTCCGCATCCTACTGGTTTCTTCGGTCGGGGAGCTCCGATGGAGCAGCGGCAAAGTCTCATGTTACAGCTGGGTCTTCTGACTGGGAACAGCAGCTAATTCACAGTTAGTTCGGCTTTCAGCCGCATTTCCGTCGGGTTTTCCAACTTTTCGGGGATCGCGGCCCTTGGACAGGCATTTAGAAGGGCATTTTGTCACACGTGATCGGATTTTGACGCAATCACACCGGCTTTCAAATTGGGGGGTAGGCTGTGGGACCATCCAACGGATTCGGACTAACCGCAGGATTTAACTTTAAAATTGTGTCGCAAGCCATGCATTTACATGCATCGGGAAGAAGATGATGAACTTCGGCGGACCTAAGCGGGGAAGCGACACATGCAGGATATCGGCCGCACGATCTTTGTGAATTGTGGCAAAGTTCATCCTCGTAGGACAGTCCGGATCTGGGATCGGGGACCGGGTAAGTAACTGTGCCCCAATGAGCCATAAGACTAAAAATATAAATGTTCTCACTATGGACTTTTATTACATACATGGTTAAAATTTTTATTGACATTTAAAAAAAAAAAAAATAATAATAATAATAATAATAACAATCACTTTGTCAAACACCTAAATACACCTAATAATTAATGCAGTACATGAACTTTTTATTTGAGAAATTTCCTTTATTTTTGTAAAATCTAAATATATAATGTATAATAAAAGTATTTAAATACAAGTAAAAAAATAAAATGTGTAAATATAGAGAATTCAACAAATAGCTTATGGAGAGGCAAAAGCTTTATATGTAAAAGTTTGTTGACCTTGGAAATCAACTTTCTGGTAGAAGGGACCACCATGCAGATGATATGGCTGGAATCAGCAGTGATCAGGTGAATACTCCCTTATAGTAGATTAAAAGTAAGTTCTCAGTCAATAGGCTGTATAATGCATGGGCACGTTTGGTCCTCCAATACGAAATATTCTTGTCTGTAGCCTCTTGCCACTAAATCGAGGTCCTGCATTAGTTTTTTTTTTTACACCAGAAAGCTTTATTAATGTTTTAAAGTTGCATATTCCACAACTTCTACATTGTTGGCGCTGATTGGTCGATTTTGGTTCTGCTGTCTATGGGCTATTTCGGAATATTCAAGTTCATTTGATGGCTGCATGATCTGAAAAATAACATTACAAACTATTAAAAAAAAAATTTGATTAAAGCATTGATAATTGTTGTCAAAATCTAGGATATCATCCAAAAGTTGCAGGTCAGTAAAGTTGTGATTCGATCTTTTAGGCCACTAATGATTGCCCTACATGGGTTGTCAGGGATGGATAAGGCCCTGTGTTGTATGCAAATTAAGGTCCCCAATCAATCTAATAAAAAAAAAAAAAAAAAATAGATACATAGATAAGTTCAGCTCTGCAGTTTAAGGACCTTTGAAAGACCTATGAGTTGGGAGATAAATGAGTATATGAGTATCATATCTATGGACTGGTATAAACTTGTTGGTTGGTTTAGAAGATTGGGCCCTGGGGTACCATCAACATCAGCCATATTGTAATTTTCCTCCTTAATTTTTTTAGTGTATTAATTTTCATATTGGGGCAGATTTACTTACCCGGTCCCGTCCAACGAGGATTCGGGTCTGGCACGATTCACTATGATCGAGCGTCTGAGTTCCTGCATCCCGCCGCTTCTGCGCCGAGGTGCGCCGGAGTTCACCTTCTTCTTCCCTGTGCATGTGAGTGCTTAATCTTGCGACACATTTCCTTTTTAAAATTCCACGGTTTGTCCGAATCCGTCGAGTTGTCTGATGGCCCTCCCACTGATTTCTGCCACATGCAAGCCGGCACCGATGCGTCACAATTCGTGCAATTCAGGGCAAAAGAGAAATATTCGGGAAACCTGACGAAAGTGTGGCGCTCGGACTCTTAGTAAATGAGCCCCATTATGTCTATACAAAACCCAAATTATAACAGTGATCATATTTTCATGCAATTTGGGTCCTGATGGAGTTTGGGTTGAGTGCCACTTGTCACAGTGCTGCCCTTCCCTACCTCTCCTCTCCGCCCCAATCTATTGCCCATCCAGTGCTTTTTGGTCTGTTAGTGATCCAAAACTAATTTCTTCTCTAATCTGAACCTTCTACTTATGCAGCACTTCTCCTGAGCTGCACCAATGTTCTGGAATTCCCCACCCTGGACTATCAATCTCATATTCAAGTACCAAAGTCTCAAACCTCTGTAAGAACCTAATATAATTTGACTGTAACTCTCTTTTTACTACCGAACCCCCACCCTCCAAAATTGATTCTTCCTGTCTATTTCATCATCAGCACCTGATACCAACTAACAGGTGGCTTTCGCATACACCGTAAAGATGGCGTTTGGTGACGGCTCCTACAGCATTATTTATTTTATGACAAATGAAACTAGGGTAGGTCGTTGATGTTCCCAAAGGAGTGAAAAATGGACATATTAGAAATTATGCTGATCCAAAATATTTCCAAAATGGTTGGGGAGATGTTGAGGAGATAAAAATAGTACACAACAAAACCATGGGGGTCATTTATCATTTTTTGTCTTTCCTTGCCGTTGGTGTTTTTACGTCTTTTTTGCTGCGTAATGGCTGTTTTGTGCCTATTTTGCACTTTTTTTGGAATGTTACGCCTCACTTCTCTGTGTGTTGTTGCCCCCTATTTATCATTACATTGCGCCTCTTTACAGATGTTTGTGCCATATTTATTATACCAATGCACCGATATGGGTTCAATAACACTCCAGTCCTGACCATGCTTAGGAAAGGCAGTAGTATGATTTGCGCAACAAAGACAAATGAGGCGCAAAAAATAGACTCACAACAGGCCCAAAAAGAGCAAAGAGGAGGAGGAAATAAGATAAATGACCCCCTATGTGTTTTGCACTTTAAATTGGGTCCTTCTTCAGGTCTGTGTATATTCTGGAGCTGAGATAAGATCAGGCAACTCCCTGAATTTCTGAAAGGTAATCGTGTGCTAGGTGGCGCTATTTTCTCTGTATTTTTGTCTTTTTGAGCATACTCTTGAAGATTATTTATTTTAGCCCTTAGGAAAACTGTATGGGTATTTGTATGCACACTTACACCTCCAGTGTTACTCCGAATAGATTGTAAGTTCTTGAGAGCAGGTCGCTAATTCCAATTGTTTTAACTGATGTCCATACTATTCCGATAATAATATCGTTGGTGTATGTACTGTACCTCATGACTGGTGAAGCTCTGTGAAATCTGATGGCACTATGTCAATAAATATGTGTTTATTATGAGTGAATATTTCACTTTATGAGAATCACTTACTTCGCCATTACTGTAGATCACATAGTTTTCATCAACCTTCACATTCACTGAAAGCCTAAAATAAATTTAACAACAAAAAAAAAAATTTCAATTTATACTGCCCCATGTGGCTAGACATGGTACTGATTGGATCATAATTATCCCTGTCATTAATATGTTAAAGGAAGCCTACCACCATGGATCTACCTATTAGGCAGATCCGGTGGCGGATTTCTCTAATGTAGAGCAGTAGAGCCCTTTTTAGGGCTAATTCTTTTGTGGCCCATAACTTTTGTAAATTTTAATTCACCCAATATTCAATTTTTCTAAAGAGGCTACTGGGACGTGGTGTAGGTGGAGCTGAGGCTGCACGGCGCAGCTACTCCACGCCCCATTTGCCTCTTGCGTTCCACCTACCAATGCATCTTCAGCGTGTAGCTCATGGTATCTGCGTGCACTCGTCTGCGAAGCTGGGTTCTGCGCATGCGCTTAAGCTCCGGCTTCAGAGCAGAGACCACACAGCCGGTGGCCTGCATTCTGCGCATGCGCAGAACCCAGCTTTGCAGACAAGTGTGTGCCGCTGCTAGGAGCTGCGGGCTGAAGACGTCGGGGTAGGCGGAACGCAATAGGCTACTGGTGCATGGAGTAGTCACGCCGTGTAGCCTCAGCTCCGGCTACTCCACATCACGGTAGACTCTTTAGAAAATTTGAATATTGGGTGAATTCAAATTTACAAAAGTTATGGGCCACAGAAGAATTAGCCCTAAAAAGGGCTCTACTGCTCTACATTAGAGGAACCTGCCACCGGATCTACCTTAATAGGTAGATCCGTGGTGGTAGGTTTCTTTTAATAATTGTATGGATGGAATATTGTGATAGTTAAGTCTTCCACATGTGATATGTAGCAGGTCAACTGATAAATGTATCTAATCATATGCTGAAAGGTTAATAGTCGTATAGAATTGTAACAAACAGCAGGTGAAAAAGTAGAAACACATGAAAATGCTAAAAACTTGATGGTGACCACCGGGTCACAAGGATTTTGGAACGTTAATAAGGAAAAACATGAATTAAACATGAAACTCACTCTGATCCTATTACCGGAGATTGGGTATTGAAATTACTTTGGATATTTCCATATTGATGTTCATTCTTAGCTTTAGTCATCTGCAAGAAAGAATTGTAACATTGGAGGAATTTTTTATGCTAATTGACCTGGACAATGGGCCGAAGCAGAAAAACACTCACATCATAAGGAGTCCTGGCAGGTACCGGTCCAGAAGGAGTAGAGGTTGGAGGAGAAGACTTCTTGTTTCGGCTAAAGTCAATACATTTCAGAAATTAGATTTAAGAGGTTTTATTTAAGTCAAAAATGTTTAAGAATGTTCATTCTTTCACAATTAACACTATCACATATCTATGTATAAAATATAGCCCAGGTCACCATTAAAAATAAATTAGATATTCAAATTGTGAGATATTCAAATTTTGTTTTTTTTGTGATTTATCATTACAGGTGGTCCCCTACTTAAGAACACCTGACTTACAGACGACCCCTAGTTACAAACGGACCTCTGGATGTTGGTAATTTACTGTACTTTAGCCCCAGGCTACAATAAGCGGCTACAACAGTTATTAAAGGTAAATGTAATTAAATATTTTTTGGCTGGGGTCACAATTATAAAGTATATGGTAAATTCAACTTAAGAACAAACCTACGGAACCTATCTTGTATGTAACCCAGGGACTGCCTGTATTAGTTTTTCCTATTTTTTTCTAATTATTAGCATTATGACCTATAATTCTTATCATTCTTGTTTTATTGGAAAAACATTACATATGAATATTTTATGGGTCATGGCATATAATAATCTCAGTCAATATGCTGGTCCAAACTGAGTCTGTACATAAATGTTACAACATTAGCAGTTATATGGGTTAACAAGAAATCAGTGCCATTATGGCAAGAGAAATTAAAAATAGGGAACAGTGGAGAGATTTTCCCAAATGCTGAGGTGTGTGGGAAAGGGCAGATGTAGGAAGATGGGAAGAGGGAAAAGGATAGGGATGAGTAAAGCCTGGGTGAGGAAGGGTGGTCTACAAAAAGCTTAAAAGGACGTTTATCTGTATCATTATCTATTGTTCTACAAAGAAAGGAGTATTCTAGGGAGAGGTGGAAAGTTATCCAGGGACCCCATGTTTATAGGTAATTTTCCTAGGTTTTTTTGGGGGGATTCTGCTGTAAGTTCTTCTATTCTCTGCAGGAAGTGGATTTCAGTCAATGGTTGAGGGGATTCTGGTTGATTTCCGGGAGAGATTCATGGTGCGTGCAGGTATCAGCATATATCCCAGTAGAGAATGTTCGGCCTTTGTTATAAATTTGGGTAACATAGATGGTAGAAGTATTGGAGGGTTGTGGTCTACTATGTGGCCTCTCAGATCAGAGGTTAATTTGCAAATCTGGTTCCAAAACGGTTGGATAATGGGACATTCCCACCAGTTGTGTTGCATTGTGCCTGGTACTTGTCTACATGCCAGGATTCGTCTGAACATGCACAATAAATTGTGTATTTTGGACGGGACCCTATACCATTTTGAGGTGATTTTATAGTTAGTTTCTAGTAATTTACATGATGATAAAAATTAGTTGGACCATTCCTCTGTAGAGAATGTCTTGCCTACCTCCTCGCCTAGCACTGATGAAATGTGGTGTTGGCTCAGCCAGTTTATCGAGTAAGATTCAATATATAGTGGCGGCTGGATTGGTGATTGGGGTGGGAGAAAGGCAAAATTCTTCAAATGAGATGAGTTCTCTGTGCAGATTCAATTATGTCTGTAAAGTGAGAGTTGTGCATATCCACACAATGGGGCTCATTTATTAAGGGTCCGCGGAGCGCATTTTCAGGTTTCCCGTCGATTTCCGTTTTGCGCCGCATTTAACGGGGGATTTTGGAGCATGCGATCGGATTTTGGTGCATTGGCGCCTGCTTGCACGCAACAGTAATTGGCAGGCGGGCCGTCGGACAACCCAATGGATCAGGACAACGCGCAAGATTTAACATTTAGAATTGTGTTGCAAGACACGCACTTACAAGCACAAGAAGAAGAAGGTGAACTTTGGCGGACCTTGGCGGGGGAGCGACGGATGCAGGAACTTTGCCGCACGATCTTCATGAATTGCGCCGGACTTCATCCTCGTTAGACCATCCGAATCTGGGTTCGCGACAGGACCATGTAAGTAAATTTGCCCTATTGTGTTGATATGGCATGAGTCTATGAGACTTCTTTACTAACGGTCGCGCTGCTCACTTTCGTCAGACTGTGCGCTGTTTTAGGGTTTTGCATGGCTGCACTGGGTTATATGCAACAGAAAACAGGGGGGGCATCCCGGAGGCTATTTCGGGCTGAGCACAGGATTTAACTTTCAAATTGTGTCACAAGACAATGGGGGTCATTTACTAAGGGCCCGATTCGCGTTTTCCCGACGTGTTACCCGAATATTTCCGATTTGTGCCGATTTTCCCTGAATTGCCCCGGGATTTTGGCGCACGCGATCGGATTGTGGCGCATCGGCGCTGGCATGCATGCGACGGAAATCGGGGGGCGTGGTTGAACGAAAACCCGACGAATTTGGAAAAAACGCTGCATTTAAAAAAAAAAAACGTTCGCACGCGCCATACTTACACGTACCAGGAAGAGATCAGTGAACTCCGACGCAACTCGGCAGACCTCGGCGCAGCAGCGACACCTGGTGGACATCGGGCGCAGGACCTTCATGAATCGCCAGAAGACCCAAACGCTCGTCAGAGAAGCCGCCGCTGGAACGCGAATGGACCGGGTAAGTAAATGTGCCCCAATGCACTTACATGTACCAGAAAGAAGAAGGTGAACTATGTCGGACCTGAGCGGGGAAGCGACACATGCAGGATATCGGGCGCACGATTTTTGTGAATCGCAGCAGAGCGCATGATCGTCAGACAGTGCACTTTCTGTGAACTCCTCAGACGGATTAGTATGTGTACCCCTATGTCTCTAAGAGTAATGCATGGTGTGAGGGAACATTTTTGCAGAAATGTTATCCATATTTAAATGAATAATAATACCAACAAAATGATGGAACAATGATTTAAAATCAAATATTTCTGGGAATGGGGGAAAATACTGAGAATTTTGTTAAATGACCTTGTAATTTTCTAAGATCATCAGCGATCATGCCACAAAGTGTTGTTTATTTTGCTAATTTTACTCACATATATACATTTTGGTTAATGATGGGAATGATTACAAGGTAGAAAGGAAGGAATCTTAGAAATGTTCTATTATGATGATGACATTGGTGAACACTAGAGATGAGCGAGCACTAAAATGCTCGGGTGCTCGTTATTCGAGACGAACTTTTCCCGATGCTCGAGTGCTCGTCTCGACATAGTTTTCATCAACCTTCACATTCACTGAAAGCCTAAAATAAATATAACAAAAAAAAAAAAAAAATTTTCAATTTATACTGCCCCATGTGGCTAGACATGGTACTGATTGGATCATAATTATCCCTGTCATTAATAAGTTAAAGGAAAACTACCTCCATGGATTTGCCTATTACAGTAGATCCGTTGGCAGGTTCCTCTAATGTAGAGTAGTAGAGCCCTTTTTAGGGATAATTCTTTTGTGGCCCATAACTTTTGTAAATTTGAATTCCCCCAATATTCAAATTTTCTAAAGAGGCTACTGGGGCGTGGAGTAGGCGGAGCTGAGGCTGCACGGCGCAGCTACTCCACGCCCCATTTGCCTACCAATGCATCTTCAGCGTGTAGCTCATGGTGTCTGCGCGCACTCGTCTGCGAAGCTGGGTTCTGCGCATGCGCAGTAGCTCTGGCTTCAGAACAGAGACCACACCGCCGGTGGCCTGCATTCTACCTCCTTGATAGGTAGATCCGTGGAGGTAGGTTTCCTTTAATAATTGTATGGATGGAATATTGTGATGTTAAGTCTTCCACATTTGATTTGTAGCAGTTCATTATGTGCTGAAAGGTTAATAGTCTTATAGAATAGTCTTATAGAAACGTAACAAACAGCAGGTGAAAAAAGTAGAAACACATGAAAATGCTAAAAACTTGATGGTGACCACCAGGTCACAAGGATTTTGGAACGTTAATAAGGAAAAACATGAATTAAAGTAGAAACTCACTCTGATCCTATTACCGGAGATTGGGTATTGGAATTACTTTGGATATTTCCATATTGATGTTCATTCTTAGCTTTAGTCATCTGCAAGAAGGAATTGTAGCATTGGAGGAAATTTTTATGCTAATTGACCTGGACAATGGGCAGAAGCAGAAAAACACTCACATCATAAGGAGTCCTGGCAGGTACCGGTCCAGGAGTAGTAGAGGTCGGAGGAGAAGACTTCTTGTTTCGGCTAAAGTCAATACATTTCAGAAATTAGATTTAAGAGGTTTTATTTAAGTAAAAAATGTTTAAGAATGTTCATTCTTTCACATTTAACACTATCACATATCTACGTATAAAATATATCCCAGGTCACCATTATAAATAAATGAGATATTCAAATTGTGATTTTTTTTTTGTGATTTATCATTACAGGCGGGCCCCTACTTAAGAACACCCGACTTACAGACGACCCCTAGTTACAAACGGACCTCTGGATGTTGCTAATTTACTGTACTTTAGCCTGTCTCGAATAACGAGTACCCGAGCATTTTAGTGCTCGCTCATCTCTAATCATCAGCGATCATGCCACAAAGTGTTGTTTATTTTGCTAATTTTACCCACATACATACATTTTGGTTAATGATGGGAATGAATACAAGGTAGAAAGGAATGAATCTTAGAAATGTTCTATTATGATGATGAGATTGGTGAACACATTCTCATAATTACCGGATGCAGATGTAGGCGGCCAGAAGAATAAACAGCAGGATGAATACTCCAGAAACTATCCCCAAAATCAGAGGTAAATCCACTGTCTCACCTATAAGAAATTAAAATATATAATTTACGTGTGCGTACATGAAGCTATATTGTTTTTGTATACCTATGGGCTATGATGTATATTACTATATTTACATACAATAGAATATCTTGTCCTTCTTCTCCCCCCTCCATCTGAAAATGGTTGAGGGAGTGAATATTAGCAGTAACCAGTGATTGGCTGATACACTGGGGACTTTCCTCCAGCTGAGCAAGATATACATTCAGCGGAGGCTGGGGATGGATACAATACTTTGCATCCATCTCCCATTGCTTCTTATTGCCTCCACTGAGCGTGTACGTCACAGGGTGCAGGATGGAAAGATGTAGCTTGATAATATATCTGGAGCAGTATAAGATTAACTAGTCAATCGTTACACTGCCTAACTTTTAGAAAAGTTTTAGTATATCTGCTTCATATAGTCTTACAATGATGGACCATGATCATTACAGTACACTAACGTTGTATGTGCATTTCTTCTGAGGAGGAATTCCCAACACGGTTATGGGCGATACATGAATAGCGGCCGTTGTTGTCTATGGTCAGAGTCTTCCCTGTCTCATTGTGTAATATAGATCCATCCTTCATCCAGGTGTAGTGAGTGACATCAGGACGGCTGCTCCGGAAATCACACACCAATTCACCCTCATCCTCCACAATGACGTGAACTCCAGTTGGTGCATCTACAGAAGAGGAGAAAATCTGTGAAATTTCCAAAATGGCAAATCTATTTCCAATTGCTAAATCACAAATATATTTAATATTAGGACAATATTTATGTATTTACTTTTTTCTTTTAATCTACTTATATATTTTTTTTTTCTTTTTTTTAATTAATTAATTAATTTTTATTTATTTTATTTTTTTGTGTGCCTCTATCTACTCCAGGGTGGGGTGGGAAGGGGGGTAGGGGAACAGAAGAATGGGTATACTAATTATAATTTATGAAGATGATGGGGCACATTTACTTACCCGGTCCTGTCGCGATCCAGCGGCACGTTCTCAGTCGGGGATTCGGGTCTTCTGGCGATTCACTAAGGTAGTGCGCCCGATGTCCACTAGGTGTCGCTGCTGCGCTGAAGTTCCCTGGAGTTCACTATCCTCTATGCTGGGTGCAGGTAAGCGCTTCTCAAGCAACACTTATTTTTTTTAAATTCTGCGTTTTTTCTGAATCCGTTGGGTTTTCCAACGGCCACGCCCCCGATTTCCGTTGCATGCATGCCGGCGCTGATGCGCCACAATCCGATCTCGTGCGCCAAAAACCCGGGGCAATTCAGGGAATTGTTATTTATTTAAAAGGCAGCGTATGCATGAAAAATCTTTTTAGGACACACTTGGAAGATGTAAACTTTTTGGAAAAGCGCTGTATAATATAGTGCCAGGAATGCAAATGTATCTGTACAATAACCCCAAAACATTTACATTTAAACAATTTGCATATAAGCAAACACATTGGTAGCATTGTATATACAGGCGGTCCCCTACTTAAGAACACCTGCTTTACATACGACCACAGGGGCGTAACTACAGCGGTAGCAGCCATAGCAGACGCTATGGGGCCCACAGTGTCTGGGGGCCCCGTCATCCGACCTGCCACTAAAGAATGAAGAATGTTCTCCATTATATACATTATTATGCTGCATATTGTGGTATATATATTGTTTATGTGTGTGTATCTGTGATGTGTATATGCTGTATGTGCATATGGTGTGTATAAATACAGTACGTTATGTGTGTATGTAAGCTGTATGTCTGTATATGGCACTGTAGGTGTGTATATGTGATGTGTATATGCCCTATATGTGTGTAACAGTGTATAAATGTGTGTGTATGAGTGATGAACTGTATGGTTAAGTATATAGGAATGTAATATATGTATATTTTTAAGCCGGCAGGGGGTCCCCTTCAGAAGTCTGCTATGGGGCCCTGCCTCTCCTAGTTACGCCACTGTACAACCCTTAGTTACAAACGGACCTCTGGATTTTGGTAATTTACTCTACTTTAGTCCTAGGCTACAATAATGAGCTATAACAGTTATCACAGGCGTCTGTAATGAAGCTTTAGTGTTAATCCATGAGTAAGGCATAGACAAGCTGAAACGCGTAGGGTTTTTTTTCGTGCCAAGTTCAATTGGGAGCATTGTATATAGAAACATATGTTTGGGGCACTGTCAATGTACTGAGCTTGATTTTTTTGCAGTTTATTTAAGCAGGTCCTGGTTATGGTGCGGTGCTAGTGGCATAAGCTTTGTTCTGTTTGTTGTTTATATCTGTACAGAGCCCAGTTCTGGTGCTGTATTTATGTGCAATTCCCAGTTCTGGTACTGTATTTCTTTATAAAGCCCAACCTTGTAATTATATACCAACCTTGGTTTTGCTGTTGTATTTATAAATTGCGCATGGTTCTGGTGCTGTATTTATAGTATGTATGAAACTTGGTCATGGTGCTTTATTTTTTAAAAAAAGTGTAATTCTGGTGCTATGATTATTTACTTGTTCACTTCAAAATCACAGATTTATAGACGTACAAAACATACTCCATGCTCCTGGTTATATACATACATATGACAGGGATCAGTATTGGGGCGGATTCTCCTCTCCCCACAGTATTTCGGGCAGCACAGGAATAGGGCTCCATGTCCCTGGTCACACTCCTCACTGTCATCTCCCGTCCTCTGTCTGGTAATCTGGTTTCCCCTTTGTACCATTCATACTCAGATACATCAGGCCTGGAGACGCTGTTACATTGTAACGTTACATCACTTCCTTCCATCACTTCATCAAACCCAACAACAGTGACATTTTTTGGCAAATCTGTGGAGGGAAATTTATTACAGTTAAATTTATCATTTTAAATGTAGAAATTACTGTACATTAGTCTTGCATTGTTATAGTGAGAAAGAAGGAAATGAACAATACAGACATCTTCAGACCCTATTGTGACGGAGCTGCACTAGTCATCATTCAACACAAATTAGGGGGCGTTCCGGTGCTCAGTTGGACTGTGCACCAAATTTGACATGCATAGTCCGATAGAATTGTGTTGCATGCATCATGTTAAAAGAGCACCAAATAAAAAAGTGCGCTCTGTCGGAGCAGTGCAGGGGGCGCCAGATTCATGAAGAACGTTCACCAGAATTTCCCGAATCTGGCGCCCTCTGCAGTATACACAGGCAACTGCACATAGTACACACTGCACTGTTCTTAGTAAATGTGCCCCAAAGTTTTTAGCAGAATACTCTATTCTGATATATTGAAAATGATTAAATAGTTGGCAACTGAAAATTCATGGTAATAATAATCAAATAAAAACATGTCTAGTATTGAATATATATTAAAATTAGACAAAGACAAGCATAAATAAAAGATAATATTATACATGGTGGTACTTTCTGTAAAGATGTGATCTTCTATTGTCAGTAGTGATGTAATGATGGGTCAGTGTTATCTATATAGAGGACATTGTACATGGAGGAGGAGGGGATAAGCTGTGACATCATCTATTGTCAGTAGTGATGTAATGATGGGTCAGTGTTATCTATATAGAGGTCATTGTACAGGGAGGGGGAGGAGATAAGCTGTGACATCATCTATTGTCAGTAGTGATGTAATGATGGGTCAGTGTTATCTATATAGAGCTCATTGTACAGGGAGGAGGAGGAGATAACCTGTGACATCATCTATTGTTAGTAGTGATGTAATGATGGGTCAGTGTTATCTATATAGAGGTCATTGTACAGGGAGGGGGAGGAGATAAGCTGTGACATCATCTATTGTCAGTAGTGATGTAATGATGGGTCAGTGTAATCTATATAGAGGTCATTGTACAGGGAGGGGGAGGAGATAAGCTGTGACATCTATTGTCAGTAGTGATGTAATGATGGATCAGTGTTATCTATATAGAGGGCATTGTACAGGGAGGAGGAGGAGATAAGCTGTGACATCATCTATTGTCAGTAGTGATGTAATGATGGGTCAGTGTTATCTATAGAGAGGTCATTGTACAGGGAGGAGGAGGAGCCAAGCTGTGACATCATCTATTGTCAGTAGTGATGTAATGATGGGTCAGTGTTATATATATAGAGGTCATTGTACAGGAGAGGGGGAGGTGATAAGCTTTGACATCATCTATTGTCACTAGTGATGTAATGATGGGTCAGTGTTGTCTATATAGAGGTCATTGTACCTCTGTAAGCTGTGACATCATCTATTGTCAGTAGTGATGTAATGATGGGTCAGTGTTATCTGTATAGAGGTCATTGTACAGGGAGGGGGAGGTGTTAAGCTGTGACATCATCTATTGTCAGTAGTGATGTAATGATGGGTCAGTGTTATCTATATATAGGTCATTGTACAGGAAGGGGGAGTTGATAAGCTGTGACATCATCTATTGTCAGTAGTGATGTAATGATGGGTCAGTGTTATCTATATAGAGGCCATTGTACAGGGAGGGGGAGGAGATAAGCTGTGACATCATCTATTGTCAGTAGTGATGTAATGATGGGTCAGTGTTTTCTATATAGAGGTCATTGTACAGGGAGGGGGAGGAGATAAGCTGTGACATCATCTATTGTCAGTAGTGATGTAATGATGTTCGTGTTTATCTATATAGAGGCCATTGTAACATGGATGGGGAGGAGAGATAACCTGTGGACAAAGCATCATTGCCAGTAGTGATTAAGGATGGGGTCAGTGTTATCTATATATAGGAGCATGTAGCTGGGGGGGGAGGAGATAGCTTGTGGACATCATCTATTGGTCAGTAGGATGTAATGATGGGTCAGTGTTATCTATATAGGTGGTCATTGTACAGAGGTGGGAGGAGATGAGTCTTGACATCATCTATTCGCTGTCAGAGTGATGTAATGATGGGTCAGTTGTATCTATATAGAGGTCCTTGTCAGGGGAGGGAGTGGATAAGTTGTGACATCATCTATGCAGTAGTGATTTAATTTGTGGTCAGTGGTATTATATTTATGGTCATTGTTACAGTGAGGGGAGGAGGAAGCTGTGACATCATCTATGTGCAGTAGTTATGGAATATGGGTCAGCATTGTTTATCTATAAAGGAGGTCATTGTACAGGTAGGGTGAGAGCTAAGCTGTGGACATCATCTATTGTCATAGTGAGCAACAGAGTAGTTTAATTACTATACTGATCAGTGGTCAAAAATAGTGGGAATTGCGATTAGTAAATGTTAGTAAATACTATATGGAATCAAATTTTGTAAGGACACACTTCACTTTCAATTATGCAATGGGGAAATGTTCTTCACCTTACAAGGCGATAAAGAAAATGAGGACTAAGTTATTAGTAAATTGTCCTAACCCTTCTTCTTCTTGTTATTGCATGTTTCTTATTGCATAGGTTATATAAATACATACAGTGGATAGTTTTGTCCCTTTCTCGTCATTACTTCTCTTCTTCAGAGGATGTGTAGCCGCCGTCACTGGATGAGATCTCCCATCATCCTCATAGGAGGGTAGATTTCATTCTAAATCCTATTTCTCTCCATGATCCATCCATTCTAACCACTGACTTCGTTATCAAATGACCGGGTTTTGTTCCATTGTAGATCAGGAGGACTGGAGCCGCACGTGTGAATCTACAGAACATTGTAGCGTGTTGGACTTCTCCTTCCGTTTAGAACTTTTGGTACATAAGATCAATTTCATCTGATCTGTTGAAAAAAATAAGACAGTCAAATTACACAAACATTTCTCAAACAATCAACATATACTGGGGCAGATTTAACTCACCCCGACCTGTCGCGATCCAGCTGTGCGTTCTCTGCGGTGATTCGTGTCTTCCGGCGATTCTCACTAAGGTAGTTCCTTCCAACATCCACAGATGTTCGCTGCTGCGCGAATAGTCCGCCAATGTCCGCCAGAGTTCACGATCCATTGCGCCGGGTGAAGGTAAGTGCGTGTCCAGCGACACTTTTTTTTTTTTTAAATGCGCGGGTTTTCCTGAATCCGTCGGGTTTTCGTACGGCCAGCCCCCCATTTCCGTCGCGTGCATGCCGGCGCTGATTGCGCCACAATCCGATCGCGTGCGCCGAAATCTTGGGGGCAATACAGGGAAAATCGCGCAAACGGAAAAATTAGGTTAACCCATCGCAAAAATTCGAATCGTGGCCCTAGTAAATGACCCCCAATGTCTTTGCTAAGACTCAACAAAGAATTTTTTGGTATCTTCTCTACACTGAAGAGCTTTGATTGGTGCTCAAGTTCTCACGTTCAACCACAACCTTTTAGGCAGTAATACTCATATTATTCTTATATTATTTTGTTATCATGGCTTCCTTCCTTCTAAATTTGGCATTTAGGCTGCTACACACCTTGTGCTGGGCACTCTTTCTACCTCCCCCTTGTGAGATCTACGCATCGGTAATGGAGTGTTAATGCTGACAGGACAGAGTGGAGCGATGCCCAAGTGTTCATCCTGTGTACTACGCCCTAATAGACATTGGTTTCATTAGCATACTTTTGGTAAAAAAATGCTAATTTTGTCAGTGGATAATAATAGATCATAAGAGACCACAGTCCCCGGGTGCCTGGATCTATGGGTAAATCCCTGGTTTATCAAGATGGATTGTGTTGATGATAGATTTCCTTTGAAGAGGCCCTACAAAATACTTTCCTTTTGTTCGTTTTTTTGTAACATATTTGCCTATTTTTTACATGTCAGCTATTTTTCTATCACCCTTCACTCATCCATCAGGTGTTTAACATTTATGTCTGTTTCTATCATGTATGGTTTCTGCTTTCTTCGGTTTGTATTCCAAATTGCACAATGGTTTGTCCTGGTCTTGAATATCGCTTTTTTAAGCCAACATCCAGAGTATCAGATACATTAGAACATTGAGGCAAACCCTTTTAGATACGATGTGCCCCAAACTACAAAAACCAAAAACCCCCTTTTAATGATTCGCAAAGTGCCAACATGACAATTTCAGCAATAATCTATTGATCTCTGCTGTAGTCACAAGTTCATCATACTTGGCGCGCCCTAGGACACCATACAATAGAAGCAGGACTTTGGAAGTAGTCTTCCCCTCCAGGTCCCCTGAACTGAGACCAGAATAAGGTGGACACCCAACAGGAGCCTCCAATGATAACGCCATCTTCTCTGTCCACCACTTTCTCTCTCTCCTCCTGTAGTCCTTGGCAAGCCAAGTAGTGTCACATGAAATAGCCTTGAGCGTTGAGCTTTGTTGTCCTGGTTGTATTAGGACTGCAGAAGCAACTTTGAGTCCTACTGGTAGAATTCTGTGCTTGGTCGCCCACAGAAAGGGCTCCCGTGGGTCACCCATTCTGGCACCCGTGCCATAGGTTCGCCACCACTGCATTTTAGACAATGACCTCTGGGACCCCAATATTGTAAATCAGTGGGATCCAAAAATGTCGAACCAATAATGGCTATTTACTGTTATATGGTCAAAATTCCCAGATCATAGATCATGTAGATATGACGATGATGGCAAGGATAACAAAGAGTGAAGCGAATTGTGAATTGGATTCATACTTTGGGGAGGTTAAACTTCCACGGTCCTCAATCATATTTTAAATTGAATGCAATGGATGCTCGTTGGGTGCCAGCCTTTCTTTCCCGTGTGTCGACAGAATGAGGGATTTATTATGTGTCCTGGTATATACTGCAGGGATATTTTGTATGAGACGGTATGCGTGACTCCACGGAATATATTTATGGCTGTGCAGTTAATATGCACTGCAGGGATAATATTTATGTTGGCAGTATAAGTGACTGCAGGGTCATATTTATGTGTACAGATCTTGTACTGCAAGGATGATACTTTATTTGTGTTTGTGTCATGTGAACCTGCATCTTTTATTTACTAGGTGTGTTGTAATACTGACTGCAGGGATATATTTTTGTATAGTACAGTGACTGGCAAGGATTATTTATTTGGTGAAGTGACTGCTGATTGTATTTATGTGTGCTTACATTTTGACTGCAGGAGATTCTATTATATTACTTATGTGCTGCAGGATAGTTAGTGTGCGGTATGGTGACTGCAGGATATATTTATGGTGTACCAGTATATATTTGACTTAGGGATCATATTTATTTTTGATATAGTGTCTAGCATGACATATATTTATGTGTACAGCATATGTGATCGTGGCATTTTTATTTGTACACGAATGGGGACTGCAGGATCCATTTCTATGTAAACAGTAATAAGGTACTGCAGGGAATAATTTTATGTGTGCGGTATAAGTGACTGCAGGTATATATTTATGTGTACGGTATAGTGATTGCAGGATTTATTTATGTATTATGGTATAAGTGACTGCAAGGATATTTATTGTAGGGTGGTATAGGCAGCAATATTATATTTATGTGGTGTCGGTATAGTGACTTGCAGGATATCTTCGTGTATGGGTAGAATGCCTGCAGGTATATATTTTATGTGTACATATAGTCGGCACGGATCTATTTTTGTGTGGGCGTATAGTGACTCAGATCATCTATTGTGTTGTCCTCTTTGCACTGCCAGGTTTATCTTTGTTAGGACTGCTGGTGGATTGATGTACTTGGGCTTGATTTCTGCAGGGTAGTTTATGTGTTCAGTAAGATCCATATATTTATGGTTCAGTATATAGTGACTCCCTCTGATTATTTGTACAGTATATAGTGACTCGTTAGGGTATTGGTAGGTGACGCGGATATATGTATGTTCGATAGGACTGGCAGGGGATTTATTTATGTTGACAGTAATAGTGACGCAAGGATATTGTTTATGTGTATTGGTGTATAATGACTGCAAATTATATTTATGTGTGTGGTATGTGACTGCAGGGATATATTTATGTGTGAAAGTGTGATAGTGACGGCAGGGATCATAGTTTATGTGGTGTTGTTTATGCGCTGCGTATATCTATTAGTGTACATATACACATGCAGCCCCTGATCCGTATTTTGTGTGCGGATAGTGACTGCATTAAACCTATAATAAATGTAGTGTGGTTGATCATACCAGCGGGATATATTATATCTTTACATTATAGTCTGCCGGGTTTATCATTGACTGTGTTTATGGATCAGTGACTGCGGATATATTTATTTGTGTTATATTGACTGCAGGGATCTTTATAATGTGGTAATGTATAGTTTGACCTGCTGGTGAATTTATTATGGTGTGCCCATAGTCTGACTGCTTGGATTATTTATGTGTTTGATATGTTCCTACAGGATATTTATGTGTTGTTATATTGACTGCAGGATATTATGTAGGTTATGGTAAAGTTACCACTGCTGTGATATATGTTATGTGTTTTGAATATATGTCGCTGCAGGACTATATTTTATGGTGGTTCAGTATAGTGACTGGAGGAATAATATTTATGTGTACCGTATGAGCGACTGCACGATGTTTTTAATGTGTGCAATTCAGTATGGGCATGCGGGTAATACTTTATGTGTACCAGTATGTGCTGGCAGGATTATATTTATTTTGATAGCTGCATGATAGGTTATATCCAGTCTTGCAGGGATATATTTATTGTAGTAGCATCATTAAGTGTTGATTAGCACTGCAGGGGATCTATTTAATGTGTATATTATGTCACTGCGGGACTTATTCATGTGTAAGTACGAACTGGAACAATAATATGTGGTGTTCTGATGTTTTCGTGTTTGTGTTTACATCATGCAAAATTGCCTGACATTGCCCTCATTGTTAATATCATCGGTTGACTGATTTTTGTGTTATGGATTTTTAAGGATGTGCCACTAGTTTTTTTACCACATCATCATACATCCCTGGATCTCCATGTTTTTTCCCACACATCAGAGTTAACAACTTGAGGTGAAGAGTAGGAACAGTTTCTTTTGGCACCTAAGCACCAAATGCTGTTGGCACCCTGGTCCCTTTGTTTCATCAGAAACACTACTTTTCACAATGTGAAGTAAACTAATCATGCAGAACAATATTGAATCGTTGCAAAGAATCTCTTTGTATTTTTGTGTGAATTTCGCCTCAGAGTCTAGCATATTTTGAGTGACATGTGTGCTGGGTGTTGTGTTGATATCACATCTGGTTTATACTGTCACACTGACCACAATTCTTTGTCATGTCTCCGTTTTTGCATGTTACTTCTATCTATCCTCTAGGATAGTATTCACCAAGCCTTCTTTTTCACAGGGTCTATTCGCAAGGGCAACACGCTCTTATCTCCCCGGCAACTTTTAATTTCGGTTTTTGGTGTCTCTTTAAATTGCTGGTAATATCCATCCATGTGCCGGATTCTTACGTACCTGGCAGGATGATATTTACAAGGGATCTCCCACACAGGACCAGCGAGCCGTAATCCTAGAAGGGAAACTCCATACGCTGACTACACCCGACCCCCAGATAGAAGCCCGGAAGCAAGAGCAGAACTGAAGGCCGCATTCACAGATTCCCATTGTAATGCTTTAAAAAGTAAATCACAGTTGTCTTGCATTTTCGGATACTATTACAGTCCTGCTGATCACCTCCTGCTTCCTATACATACTTCCGAGATATGGAACAATATTGTACCAATCTTCTCATACACTCCTAGCTGTATAACATCTGACTGCCTGCGCTAGGGACCCATGTACAATCTACTCATCACCTCTGCTCTATAAATGCTGCCTGGATAGGACGAATGTACACTCTTACAATCAATCCCTCCTGCTCTTAATATTCCTGCCTGCAATCAGTACTATTCAATTCTCTGCTCAGCTTCTCCTCTCTAATAAACATAACTACTTTCACATAGGACACCCATGTCCCATCGCCCAGCTCCTCCCTCTCTAAATATGCTGCCTGCAGATAGGACACTCTGTTACAATCTGCTCAGCATTCTCCCTGATCTCTAACCATACTACTTTCACAATAGTGACACCATGTTACAATCTGCTCCGCGCCTCCTCCTTCATACATATGCCTGCCGCAGATAGGAAACACTATGTACAATGTGCTCAGCTCCTCCTGTTCTATATACCTGTTCCTGCAGATAGGCAACCCGTATGTACAATCTGCCCTGCTGCCCTCCTGCTCATAACTGCTGCCAGCAAGATAGGACACTAGTACAATCTGCTCAGCTCTTCCTTCTCTATTAACATGCTGCCTGCAGATGACACTATGTCACTTCTCTCACTCCTCCGCTCTATACCAAGCTGCCTGCAGATAGGGACACTCATGTAAGGATCTGCTCACGCTCTTCCTGTCTCTATAACCATCTGCTTGCCAGATAGGACACTATTACACATCTGCTCAGCTCCCCCCCCTCCTGCTAAAATCGCTGCTGAGATCGGACACTATGTACAATCTGCTCAGCTCCGCCTACTCTAAGCTTCGCATGCCTGCAGATAGGACACTATTACAAATCTGCTCAGTCTCCTTCCGGCTCTACTTAAATAACTACCTGTAATTATCTCTTGGAAACAGTGTACAAACACGACTGCTATAATGCCGACAGTAGCGCTTAATGCACATGGCAGCGTTTCTAAATGGACAAAAAAAATTTTGAAATGACAGATAATCAGGACGAATTGTCATGTTTTATCAATTCTGTTTTTTAAGTTAGAAACATCATAAAGTGTTTGCACGTCAGTTACCCTGACAGATGACGGAGAAGATAAAGCCGCTGCAATCGCCTCCATTCTGGTAGAGGTAGGTCAGCAACTAAACCAACGACAAATCAAGACACTAGAAGATGTGCAGGGTACATTCCCACGCTCTGGCCCCCCGTGCGTGCATACCGCCGTGGCTGGAGGGTGAGGAGGGGTGACCCCTCTCCCTCATAGTAATACGGCACAACACTGGCCACATCCGCCGAAGATAGCTTGCTCATCTTTTTGCGTGTGCGTCCCCGGATCGTGCCCACACATTTGTGGCACCGGATCCCCGCCGTGCCGCTTTGCCGTCCCTGGGGACTCAATGCGGCCCGCATCAATTGCGTGCGCCTGTCGCCCCTGCAGACGGCAGTGTGAATGAGTCCCCTCAGCACAGATAGATAATAGGAGCTGTCAATAAGGTATAACAATAGTTTACACACATGTTACCATCATTATTTCTAGGAAGGGGAACTGGACTTTTATGGTGCCGTGCAGAAGGGCTAGTCACAAAAAATGTGGGGCCTCCAGAAACAAGTTATTCAATGTGAGGACATATTACAACCGATGGTGCACATTTACTTACCTCGCTCCAGTCGCGATCCCCAGCTCGTGTTTGTCCCGACAATGATTCGGGTCTGGCCCGGATTTTTAATCCACACGTTTTTTCCGATCCAACGGGTTGTCCAACTCCACGCCCCCGATATCTGCGTGTTGAAAGCTGCGCACACATCCGATCATGTTCGCCAAAATCCTGGGGCAATTCGGAGCAAAACGGAAATATTTCTGTTCGTGACCCTTAGTAAATGAGCCCCAATATGTTCTAATGGCATCGAAAATGAGGCAATAGACTTGATTGCTATCCCGATAGGGGATTTATGTTTTGGTAGAAGAGGTAATGGTGGCATTTGCATGAGTGTGTTGTTGTGTGGGGTGGTTGATGAATGCGAAGGGACAAACATTATGATGGGGGGGGGCATTAAAATGTAACAATGGAAGACTACAAGTGATTTTAAATACAGGGTTGTTAGTTTGCTTTGGACCCCAACCACATCTAGTTTGCCCTTGGTTTGTCATTCATAGTGTGCCAAACTCTTAGGCTAATGCACATGGTGGCGTATATATTGCTGGCCGTAGCTCAGCCGCACAAATTGCGACCACAGTAGCGCACAGTCCACCCTGGGTGTCTATCGTGCATCGGTTACGGTGTGGTGAGACCATGAAGGGATATTATTTATGCCTTCATTCACTAACCCTTCCACTATTTCCCCTTATCCTACTTCCTATGTGGCGGAGCATGATGACTTGGCTTGGTCGGTCAACATTTAACAAGAGTCTCCGCCCCTCCCCTCTAACCATTAGACAGGTGTGATAGGCAAACGAAGTAAATTCTGCCCAATCTACTAAGATGACGTAGCAACCACAGTGATTATGATTATAAAACTGGATAGTTTTAACCTGTGTTCCTAACGCACGTGACTGTTCAGCATATGTCCGGGGTCACATGCTCTATGGCCAATCTAGTGGCTGCTTGTATTTATCAAAAAGGAGGATTGTACCTGTGATGTGTAACCTTCTATTTTTTAAAGAGACCTGTCACCCAATGTTATCGGCACTAGTGATGCTTACTAAAGTAGCAGCGGTCCTAGTCGTCGTCAAACGCCCCAGTGTAGAGTGGATAGTCATTACCGGAAACCTCCGTAACGCTATCAAACCACTGTGGCGGGGTACATGTAATTGTCGGACAGCTCGCAAAGCGTCCCAACGGATTCTTGGGGGGGCGGGGTTGGGCGTGGCTGAGGCGGTGAACTGCCGCCTAGTCGCGTGTCGTCACTTGCCGGCCTGTGTAGCTAGCGGGGCGGTTCCGGAAGAGCAGACGCCTCGGACCACCCCCTCTGAATACATCGGACCAGCTTTTGCAGCTGTCCGAGATTAGCACTGTAACTCCTCGTCGCAGTGTTTGATACGTTATCCGAGGTTTCCGGTACGCTATCACTGTACACTTGCGTCTTTATTCAAAGCACAGGAGTTGCTTCTCTTAGTACACTCCGAGTGCGAAAAATTAGGTACAGGTTCCTCTTTAAGCCTTCCGTTCCCATACGGAGGTAGTTCTCAAGTTGCAGTAACTGAAATCCCCTCATTAATTTTAACAACTGTGTACATATGTTCCCCAATGTTTATACAACTTATACCTTCATATTCTTTACTGCTCACTACAACGGAAAGATGCATGAAAAAAAGCAAGAAAGCTGCTTACTTATGAGTTTGTAACAAAGTTTAGATCAAATGTGTTAGTTTTAAAACTGTGACAATGTTTCCCCTCCCCCTGGTCACAATGTAAATCCGCCTCTGTGGTATTTTTCCATGTAAAAAAAAATAATCTCCATGTGTACTTTAATGTAATAATACTAAATAAAAACAAGGCAAAATTCTGCATTAACCAAAAACACCTTGAATCCTTGGCAGGGCGAATTTCAACCCCTAAGCACAGTGACCACAAGAAGAAAACATGTGAAACCCTCAGCTTCTGCACGGCTATTTAATTTTTTACTAAATAGATTGGTACCTACTTAAGGACACCCGCTACAGACGACCCTCGTTACATGACGGACCTCTCTGCCCCTTGGACCTCTGGTGACCCTCTCTGATGTGACAGAGTCCCAGGCTGCAATGATCAGCTGTATAGGTGTCTTAATAAGCTTTATTGATATCCTTGGTCCCACTACAATAGCCAAAATTTTGAACTCTAATTGGGTGACTGAGGCAAAAAGAAAAAATGTCCCTGGATCTCAATTCTACAATAACATTCCTCCACTTACCATAACAAATCAACTAAGACAACCTATCCTTGTATTACACTGGGACTACTTGTACCTATTTTAACAAAAAAAAAAAGAAATGAGTTCCAATCGCGAAACTACATTTTTAAAACATTTTAAAAATAGACAGGTTACTGATTATAGTACACTTGATAATCTTTATGCTCTATCTGTTCCTTTTTTCCCTTCTTTTTTCCCTGCCTTTCAAACTTAAAGATATAAGGCACCTCGCTAATGATGTCTGAGCGACTTAACCCAATACAGACCATCATCGAGAAATAGTATTTCTATTATGGAAATAGTTTATCAAGTAGCTTACTTTTTTTCTAACGCTGTATACAGCGACTTCACAACTACAGAGAGTCATATACGCTAACTGCACACACCTACAAGAAAAGGAGCAAAAACAGCCAGAAATCTTCCTTACTTTTAGTGAAGTTATAACAAAGTTTATCTCAAATGTTACTTTGCTGTAAAGGTAAACCGATTAAAACACATAAAAAAGATTGAATATTTTTAACAATTAGAAGTTGACAATGTTAAATGCTGAGGTTTTCACTTCAAAAATAGAAGAATGTTTATTTATATCGTCACCAATCGCCAATCTACGCCATACACTCTCAGTTGCACACTTTAATTAATTCTTTTCTTTCTTAGACATAATCTTTACCCCCTCACAATGTGCTTGGTTTTCGTTCCTTTATATAACCCCTCACATGGCTTGGGTCCTCTCCTGTGATATAACACCTCACATGGCTGGGCCTCTCCTGTATACTAACCCACCTCACATGACTAAGTATTCTCTCCTGATATTCACCTCACATGCTTGTATCCTCTCCTGTATAGAACCCCTCACATGGCTATGGGTCCTCCTTATATAACCCCTCAGCACATGCTAGCTGGTTGTGCCTCTCTGTATCCCTATGCTTGCTCCCTATATAACCGCCTCACATTTGGGTCTTGTATCTCTCTCTGTATACTAACCCCCTCACAGGTGCTTGTATCCTCTCCTGTATACTATAACCCCCTCACCATGGCCTTGTATCTCTCTCCTGTATAGACATGCTTGTACCTCCCATCAACCCAATGGCTTAGTGTCCCTCTCCTGGTTATAAAACCCCCCTCACATGGCTTTTGTCCTCTTCTCTATATAACCCGCTCACATGTTTGTGTGTCTCATCCGCTATATATAACCCCTTCACGAGCCTTGTATCCTCTCCTGTATATAACCCCCTCACACCGGCTTTTATCCCTCTCCTGTATAAACCCCGCGCACATGCTTGTCTCCTCGCCCTGTATATAGCCCTCGCGTGCTTGTGTTCTCTCCTGTATAAACCCCCTCACATGGCTTTATTCTCTCCTGTAATAACCCCCTCACATGCTTTATCCTCTCCTGTATATACCCCCTCACTGCTTTGGTGTCCTCGCAGTTATTTAACCCCTCACATAACTTGTATACCTTCCTCTATATAACCCCCTCACATGGCTTGTGTTCTCTCCTTATACAACCCCCGTGGACATGGCTTGTATCCCCCTCCTGTGATAACCCTCACAGGGCTTGTATCCCCTCTCCTTATAAACCCTCACGTGGCTTTATCATATTCTGTGATACCAACCCCTCACATGCTTTTCCTCTCCTGTATATAACCCCCCCTCACATGCTTTTATCCCCTCATGTAGATAACCCCTCACATGGTTGTTGTCCTCTCCTGTATTACCCCTCACATGACTTGTTCCTCTCCTGTATATACCCCTCACTGGCTTGTATCCTCTGTTCCTGTAATATAACCCCCTCACATTCTTGTGTCCTCTCCTTATATTAAAGCTCTCACATGGCTTGTATCCGGCTCCTGTATATAACTCCTCACAATGGCTGTATCCTCCCTGTAATAATCCCTTCACATGCTTGTACCACTTCCGCTCTACCCCCTCTTCACATCATTGTGTCCTCCCTATATATTTCCACTCACAATGGCTTGTGTCCCTCTCCTGTATATAACCCTCACATGGCTTGTTATCCTCTTCCTGTATAGAACCCCTCACAATTCTTGTTTCTCGTCCTTATTACCCCCTCACATGGGCTTGGTCCCTCTCCTGTATATACCCCAACCCCCCACATTACTTGTATCCACTCCTTATATACCCCTCACATGGCTTGTGTCTCTCTGTTATACCCCATCACGTAATGATGGGTCAGTGTTATCTATATAGAGGTCATTGTACAGGGAGGGAGGAGATAAGCTGTGACATCATCTATTGTCAGTAGTGATGTAATGATGGGTCAGTGTTATCTATATAGAGGCCATTGTACAGGGAGGGGGAGGAGATAAGCTGTGACATCATCTATTGTCAGTAGTGATGCAATGATGGGTCAGTGTTATCTATATAGAGGTCATTGTACAGGGAGGGGGATGAGATAAGCTGTGACATCATCTATTGTCAGTAGTGATGTAATGATGGGTCAGTGTTATCTATATAGAGGTCATTGTACAGGGAGG
>WNYA01000177.1:11395-30749 GCA_019512145.1 Engystomops pustulosus | reverse complement strand
GCAACAAGAGTGTTTTAATACTATATGATCAGTGGTCAAAAAGTAGTGGGAATTGCAGATTAGTAAATGTTAGTAAATAACTATAGGAATCAAAATTTTGTAAGTGACACATTCACTTTCATTATGCAATGGGGAAAAATGTTTCACTTACAAAGCGATAAAGAAAATGGGACTATAAGTTATTATGTAAAGTTGGTCCTAACACCTTCTTCTTCTGTTATTGCATGTTTCTTATTGCATAGGTTATATATAATACATACAGTGGTGATAGTTGTCCCTTTTCGTCATTACTTCTTCCATTAGGATGTGTGCCGTGCATGGATAAGACTCCCATCACTATAGGAAGGGGAGTAAAGTCAGTTTGATACTTCTCTCCATGATCCATCCATTAGAACCATGACTTCGTTATCAAATGACCGGGTTTGTTACATTGTTAGAGTCAGGAGGACTGGAGCGCACGTGTGATCTACAGAACATTGTAGCGTGTTGACTTCTCCTTCCGTTAGAAACTTTTGGTACCTAAAGATCAATGTTCATCTGATCTGTGGAAAAAATTAAGACAGTCAATTTACACAAACATTTCTCAAACATCAACATATATGGGGCAGATTACTCACCCGGACCTTGTGCGATCCAGCTGTGCGTCTCTGCGGTGGATTGGGTCTTCCGGCGATTCATAAGGTAGTTCTCCAACATCCACCAGATGTCGCTGCTGCGCTGAAGTCCGCCAATGTCCGCCAGAGTCACGATCCATTGCGGGTGAAGGTAAGTGCGTGTCCAGCGACACTTTTTTTTTTTAAAAGCGGCGGTTTTTCTGAATCGTCGGGTTTGTACGGCCAAGCCCCCGATTTCCGTCGCGTGCATGCGCGTGATGCGCCACAAATCCGATCGCGTGCGCCGAAATCTTGGGGCAATACAGGGAAAATCGGCGCAAAACGGAAAAATTAGGTTAACCCATCGCAAAAATGCGAATCGGGGCCCTTAGTAAATGACCCCCAATGTCTTGCTAGGACTCAACAAAGAATTTTTGGTATCTTCTCGCTACATGAAGAGCTTTGATTGGTGCTCAAGTTCTCACTTCAACCAAAACTTTTAGGCAGTAATACTCATATTATTCTTATATTTGTTATCCATGGCTTCCTTCCTTCTAAAATTGGCATTTAGGCTGCTACACTTGTGCTGGGGCACTTCACCTCCACTGTGTGAGATTACAGCAGGTAAATGGAAGTGTTGAAATGCTGAAGGAGCAGAGTGGAGGATGACACAGTTGTATCAGCCTGTGAAGCTACCAGCACTAATAGACATTGGTTCATTAGCGTAATTTTAAAATCTAATTTAGTCCATGGATAATAAATATAATAAGATTACCACAGTCCCGGTGCTGGATCTATGGGTAATGTCCCTGGTTTATCAAGATGGTTTTGAGTGGAGATTTCCTTTGAAGAGGCCTACAAAATACTTTTCTTGTGTGTTTTTTTTTTAACATATTTGCCTATTTTTAACATGTCAGGCTATTTTTCTATCAGCATTCACTCATTCCATCAGGTGTTCTACATTTATGTCATGTTTCTATCATGTAGTTCTGCATTTCTTAGGTTTTATTCCAAATGTCACAATGGTTTGTCGGGTCAATATATACGTTTTTATGAGCCAAATCCAGGAGTTCAGATACATTAGAACAGTGATGGCAAACCTTTTAGATACAGAGTGCCCAAAACTACACCAAAACCAACTTTTATGTCGCAAAGTGCCAACATGACAATTTAAGCAATAATCTATTGATCTCTGCTGTATCAAAAGTTTCAATCATATTGGCGCCATGAGGACACCAATACAATAGAAAGCAGGAGGAGACATTTGGAATGTAGCTTCCCTCAGGGTCCCCTGAAGAGGAAGAATAAGGGGACCCAAAGCAGGAGCTCCATGATAACCCATCTCTGTCCACACTTCTCTCTACCTCCTGTATGGCCTGGCAGCCAAGTAGGTGTCACATTGAAATAGCGCTGACGCGTGGACTGTCCTGGGCGTATTAGATGCAGAAGGAAGCTTGAGTCCTATCTGGTAAATTCTGTGCTGGGTGCCCACAGAAAGGGCTCCGTGGTGTCACCTTGGCAACCCGTGCCATAGGTTCGCCACCACTGCAAGTAGACCAATGGAATCTGGACCCAAATATTGTAAATCAGTGGGATCCAAAAATGTCAACAGATACAATGAGATTTACGTATATGGTAAAATTCCAGATCAGTGATATGTAGATAGAGATGATAGGGAAGGGATACAAAGAGGTAAGGAATTGGAAGGATTCATACTTTGGGATGTTGAAACTCCACGGTTTCAATCATATTTTAAATTGAATGCAATGATGCTCGTTGGTGCCACCTTTCTTTCCCTTGTCGACAGAATTAGGGATTTATTTATGTGTCTGGTTATGTGACTGCAGGGATATTTGGTATGAGGACGGCTTATAGTGACTCCAGGAAATATTTATGGTGGAAGTATATAGTGACTGCAGGGATTATATGTGTGCAGTATAGTGACTGCAGGGATATATTATGTGTACAGTATATAGTGACTGCAAGGATATATTTATGTGTATGGTGTATAGTCTGCAAATTTATATTTATGTGTGTTGTATAGGACTGCAGGGATATATTATGTGTATAGTAAAGTGACTGCAGGAATATTATGTGTGGTATAGTGACGCAGGGATTTATTTATGTGGGTTATGTAGGGACTGCAGGGATATATTGTATATGTACAGTATAGGCTGCAGGGATCTATTTATGTGTGCGGTATGGTGACTGCAGGATATATTTATGTGTACAGTATATTGACTTCAGGGATATATTTTATGGTTTGATATAGTGTCTGCAGGAATATATTTATGTGTACAGCATATAGTGACGCAGGGATATATTTATTGGTACAGAATGGGTGACTGCAGGGATATATTTAGTGTACAGTATAGTGACTGCAGGATATATTATGTGTGCGGTATTATAGGGACTGCAGGGATATATTATGTGTACGGTATAGTGATTGCAGGGATTATTTATGTGTTATGGTATAGTGACTGCAAGGATATATTTATGTGTATGGTGTTAGTGACAGCAAATTTATATTATGTGTGCGGTATAGTGACTGGCAGGGAATATTTTGTGTATGTTATAGTGACTGCAGGTATATATTATGTGTACATTAGTGCTGCAGGGGATCTATTTTGGTGCGGTTATAGTGACTGCAGGAATATAAATATGGTGTTATATTGACTGCAGGGGATATTATAATGTGTATGGTATAGTGACTGCGGGATATAATTATGTGTTGATATAGGGTCTGCAGGGATATATTTATGTGTTCAGTTTAGGACTCCAGTAAATATTTATGGTACAGTATATAGTGACTGCGGGGATATTTGGGTGTGGATAGTGACTGCAGGGATATATTTATGTGTACGGTATGTGATGCAGGGATTTATTTTGTGTACAGTATAGTGACTGCAGGATATTTTTATGTGTATGGTGTATAATGACTGCAAATTTATATTTATGTGTGTGGTATAGTGACGCAGGGATATATTTATGTGTGGTATAGTGACTGCAGGGATTATGTAGGTGTGTGTTTAGCGACTGCAGGTATATTTATGTGTACAGTATAGCACTGCAGTGATCTATTTTTGTGGCGGATAGTGACTGCAGTAATATAAATATGTGTGTGTATCATGACCGCAGGGATATATTTATCTGTACATTATAGTGCTGCAGGGTTTATTTATGTGTATGGTATAGTGACTGCAGGGATATAGTTGTGTGTCTAGTGAGCAGGAATTATAATGTGTATGGATAGGGACTGCTGGGATATTATTTGTTATGCCATGTGCATGCTGGGATATAATTTATGTGTTGATATAGTGTCTACAGGGATTATTTATGTGTTGTTATATTGACTCAGGGGGCAGGGTATATTATGTTATGGTAAAGTGACTGTGGGATAATTTTATGTGTTGATATAGTGTCTGCAGGATATATTTTATGTGTGCAGTATAGTGACTGGAGGAATATATTTATGTGTACAGTATTATAGCGATGCAGGAATGTATATGTGTGCAGTATAGTTGACTGCAGGGGTATATTTATGTGTACAGTATAGTGCTGCAGGGATATATTAGTGTGTGGTATTACAGCTGCAGGGATATATGTATGTCTAGTATGGTATGATATTAGTCACTGCAGGGATATATTTATTGTCTGTATGATATAGTCCTGCAGGGATATATTTATGTTATATAGCATGCAGAACGCGAAATAATATAGTGTTGGTTCATGTTTCGTTGTGCTTTACATGCGCGCAAAATTCTGAATTGCATCATGTGTTAATACATCGTTTGATGTTTTGTGTTATGATTTTTATAAGGGAATGGCCGCCTACTGTTTTTACCTCATAAAATCAATCCCTGGATTCCATGTTTTCCCCAATCGAGTTAACAACTTGAGGTTGAAGATAGGAACAAGTTTTTGGTCCACCTAAGGCACCAAAATGCGTTGCCTGGCCTTTGTTCATCAGAACCTACTTTTCACAATGGGAAAAGTAGGAATATCATGCAGACACAATATTGAAATCTTGCAGAAGATCTCTTTGTATTTGTGTGAATTCCTTGCAGAGTTAGGCATGGATTGTACATGTGCATGGTGTGTAGGTGTGTATCACATTGCTGTGTATTTACCTGTCACACTGAGCCCACAAGTCTTGTCATGTCTCCGTTTTGTTGCATTTATACTTCTATCTTCTACCTGGATAGTATTCACCACATCTTTCCTTTCACAGGTTCTTTCGCAGGGCACAAGTCTATCTCCCGGCAATCGGTTAATCGTTTTGGTGATCTTCTATAATGATGGTAATACTTTTCCTACAGTGCCGGATGTATCTGACGTTCCTGGCAGGATGATATGTACAAGGGATTCCACAACAGGAAGCCGAGCAGAGTAATCTAGAAGGGAACGTCCATCGCTGACACACAGACCCCAGTATAGAAGCCTGGAAGCAACGGCAGCAGAACATGAGGCCGACAGTCACAGATTCTATGGTAATGCTTTAATAAAGGTCCCCCAATCCCGTGTCTGCATTCGGATACTATTGTACAGTCTGGTGATCAACTCGCTCATACAATACTTCCTGAAGATAGGACAATATGTACAATTTATCATTTATACCTCCTGCTTGTATAACATGCTGTCTGCTGATAGGCCTATGTACATCTACTCATCACCTACTGCTTATAATATGCTGCCTGCAGATAGGGAGACTATGTCAACTTTACATCACTCCCCTGCTCTATATATGCTGCCTGCCAGATACAGATCTATACTACAATCTGCTCAGCTTCTCCTGCTCTATAACATACTACTTTCACATAGGACACCATGTACAATCTGCCCAGCTCCCTCCTCTTTCTATAATATGCTGCCTGCAGATAGGACACTAGTGACAATCTGCTCAAGCTTTCTGCTCCTACCTAACATACTACTTTCACATAGGGAACCATGTACAATCTGCTAGCTCCTCCTCTTCTATAATAGTCTGCCCTGCAGATGGGAACTATGTAAATGTGTCGCTCATCCTGTTCATAACATGCTGCGCAGATTAGGCCCATGTACATCTGCCTAGCTCCTCCTGCCTTTATTAACATGCTGCCGCAGATAGGACCACTATGTACAATCTGCTCAGTGCTCTTCCTCTCTCTTATAACATGCTGCCTAGCAGATAGGACACTATGTACAATCTGCTCAGCTTCCCCTCTCTATAACATGCTGCCTGCAGATAGGACACTATGTACAATTTCCCCCTGCTCAGGCCTCCTTCTCTTCTCTATAACATGTGCCTGCAGATGGACACTATGTACAATTGCTCAGCTCTCCTGCTCTAAACATGTGCCTGCAGATAGGACACATGTACAATTGCTCAGCTCCTCCTACTCTATAGCATGCTGTCCTGCAGATAGGACCACTAATGTGTCAATCTGCCTCAGCTCCTCCCTGCTCTATAACATATACCTGTAATTATCTTGGAAACAGTTTACAGAAACAACATGCTATATGCCATCAGTTCGAGCTTATGCCAAATGGCGCTTTCTAAATGGACAAAAAAAATTTGAAATGAGAATAGAATTATCAGGAAGGAAAGTATGGTTGTTTTATTAGATTTTTATTAGTTAGAAAATAAAAATTGTTGACGTCTAGTTACCCTGACAGATGAGGAGAAGATAAAGCTGCTGCAACGCCTCATTCTGGGGTGAGGTAGGTCAGCAACTAAAACAAGAAACCAAATCATAGAAACATAGAAGATGTCAGGGTACATTCACAGCGGTATGCCGCGTGCGGGCTACCGCCGTGTTGTGGAGGTGAGGAGGGGGTGGACCCCTCCTCCCTCCATCAGGAATGAAATACGGGCACACGGCCGCACATCCGCCGAAAGATAGAGCTGCTCTATCTTTTGCGGTGTGCGGCCCGGATCGGTGGCCACACATGTGTGGACCGGATCCCCGCCGTGCGTATTTTGCCGTCCATGGGGACGTTTACATTGCGCTTGCCAGCAAATTTGGTCCGGACCGCATGCTACGGCCCCGCAGACGGCGTTTGTGAATGAGCCCTCAGACGAATCGATAATAGGAGCTGCTTTTTGTAATAAGGTATACCTAATAGTTACAAACACATGTTACCATCATGATTACTATGGAAGGGCGAACTGGAAGATAAGCTGTGACATCATCTATTGTCTGTAGTGATGTAATGATGGGTCAGTGTTATCCATATAGAGGTCATTGTACAGGGAGGGGGAGGAGATAAGCTGTGACATCATCTATTGTCTGTAGTGATGTAATGATGGATCAGTGTTATCCATATAGAGGTCATTGTACAGGGAGGGGGAGGAGATAAGCTGTGACATCATCTATTGTCAGTAGTGATGTAATGATGGGTCAGTGTTATCTATATAGAGGTCATTGTACAGGAGGGGGAGGGGATAAGCTGTGACATCATCTATTGTCAGTAGTGATGTAATGATGGGTCAGTGTTATCTATATTGAGGTTCATAAAAATTAAAAAATTATCTGTATAAAATCTCTGAATATTAGTGTGATCTCCATGGATTTTTCTCTTTGTTGCTCTGATTTTCTTTCCTTCCTATATTCTGTCAGATATTTATAATGCGGCCGAGTTGTGGGGGAAATGGTAATTTTTCATAAATTTCAATAAGAATATTGTATATATTGTGCAGCATTTTCATAGTCAGTGCCTCAGAAAATGTAACATGAATGTTGCGGCAATGTACTTGTCATCTGTGCTCGATGTGACCTTTATGTACTAAAAAAAATGCCTACAATTTACCTAAAGCCGGTTGTAAATAATAAGAGCAATTACCAAGCTGTGGGAGTGAACCCTAAACGCTCTCATTTCCTCCTCTCTGACCTCCGTGTAGATTTTAATTGGGTTTTTCTAAACTGATTTTCTTCTTTCTTTTGTTAGTAATATATTTTTTGCCTTTTTTACTTTTATGTGTTTCTACCTGCATTGTGTAAGAATAAAGAAACATTTCTGTTATGTTTTATATCATTATTCCAAGGTGAGTGAAGGGGGCGGAGCTGCAGTACCACTCACATCCTGAGGACACCGGTGGCGCTGTATTGAAATATAGTACTGAAAAGTTCTTGGAACTGCAGGAAAGATTTTGGAGGTCCGTGTCTGGTTGGATGCGTGGGGGGTTACCCGGTGCCCCCAGAAAGGGGTTTCCCGAGTGCCGCCTCTGGCCCTGTGCCATAGTTAGCCACCACTGTTATCGAGAGTCAACAGCTTTATATGTAGAAGTGGGTGGTCGACTTTGGAGATACTTGTGGGGGAGAATGGACACCTCAACCAGATAAATTTCTCATTCACCTCAATAGGCGGTATAATGCATGTCACGGGGTCCATCCACTCCCAAATACTTCGCTGGAAGCCTCTGCCACGAAATGAGGCCTGCAGTTGTGTTGTTTTGTGGGGTTTAAACTCAAAATCTGTATTAATGGTTAAAGTTGCAAGTCCCAACTTCTACTTGTGGCTCGAGTCTATTTTTGGTTTCTGCTTCTTGCCTGGGCATTTCGAATATTCCAGTTCCTTGAGGCTGCAGATCTGAAAAGAAGATTAACGCCCTATTTTACCAAATTTCAGTAAGCATTATAATTGTTGTCCAAACCTAGGAATCCTCCAAAAGTTGTAGGTCAGTCAAACTGTATCAATCTTTTAGGCACTACGTGATTGCCCTACCTGGTGGTCAGAGCTGGAAAAGTCCCTGTGTGTAGCAAATTGGGCCCCCTCCTCTATCGACTAATTCACAACAAAACATACATAGATAAGTTTCGGATGACCTGACAAGCGGGCTAGGAGGGTGGCTAGACAAGAGTTAAGGGAAAAGCTTTGGGAAGGGGGAGAAGCTAAAGGAGGGTGGGGGTGGAGGGGGATGAGGGGGGTGGGAGAGGGGGGTCAACTCTACAGTTGTACGATGACCTTGAACCCATATGAGTAAGGAGATGAAGCGTCTGTATTTTATATATCTATGAACAGTATCAACTTGTTGGTTGGTTTAGAAGAATTGGTCCCTGGGGTAGCTCAAAATCACCATAGTGTAATCGCGCCTCTAGTGTCTGTGAAACTCTTAAGTTTAGATATTCATTTCATCTTAGGTCTAACCAAAAATGATAACGTTGAGCATGTTTTCATTAATTTGGGTCCTGATGGCGTTTAGTTTAGTGTCACAACCAATGGCACTTGTCACAGTGCTGCCCTTCCCTACCCTCCTCTCCTCCCCAGTCTATGCCCGTCCCGGTGCTTTGTCTGTTCTTGTCCACAACTACATTCTTCTCTAGATCTGAACTTCTACTGAACGCACTTCTGCCTGCTCCCATTGTTTTGGAAGTCCCCACCCTGTACTATCAATCCCATATTCGAGTACTAGGAGTCTCAACCTCTAAAGACCCAATATAATTTGACTGTAACTCTCTTTTTACTTTAACACTACCCGGAACCCCGCACCCTCCCCCATGGTGCTCCTGTCTACGTCACATCGCCGCACACCCTTATACCACTACAGGTGGCTTTCGCATACACCTGAGGCGTCCATAAAGAGGGCGTTGTGCCGCTCCTGCACATTATGTATTTGGTGACGAATTAAACTAGGGGGTAGGCGTTATTCGCCCCAAGAGAGTGAAAAATGACTATTAGAATTACGGCTGATGCCAAAATATGTTCCAAAATGGTTGGAGAGATATTTAGAAATAAAAAATAGACACAACAAAACATGGGGTCATTTACTCATTTGTTTGTCTTTCCGCTTGCCGTTGGGTGGTTTTACGTCTTTTTGCTGCGTAATGGCTGTGTTTTTTCCTATTTTGCACTTTTTTTTTGGAATGTTACGCCTAATTTCCGCGGTTGTTGTTTTACCATTAACTTTTGGGCGCCGCGTTCCGATGTTTGTGCCATATTTTATTATAACCAATTCAACCGTATGGGTTCAATAACACCAGTCTGACCATGCCTTATGAAAGCAGTAGTATGATTTGTGCAACAAAGACAAATGAGTGCAAAAAATACCTTACAACATGCCCAAAAAGAGCAAAAGAGGAGAAGGAATAAGATAACTACCCCTATGTGTGTTGCACGTTAATTTGGGTCCGTTTTCAGGTCTGGGATAATCTGGAGCTGAGATTAAGAGCAGGTTGTCAATGGACTCCCAGACTTTCTGAAAGGTATTGTTGCTAGGTGGAGCTATTTTCTCTGGATTTTTTTCTTTTTTGAGCATACTCCGGAAAGATTGCGGATAAATGCCCTTAGAACTGTATAGGTTATTGGACACCCACTTTACACCTCCAGTGTTCTCCGAATAGATTGGAAATTCTTGAAGCAGTCGCTAATTCTTGGTTTAATGGTTTACACTGAGTCCCTACTATTCCATAATAATCTCGTGTGTATGTACTGTCACCCCCATGACTGGGGAAGCTCTGTGAATCTGATGGCCTATGGTCAATAAATATGTTTTATTTGCGTGACTAGTCACTTTTTTAGCATCACTTACTTCGCCTTATGTAGCTCCATAGTTTTTCATCAACCTCACATTTCACTGACCGCCTACACTAATATAACAAAAAAAAAAAAAATTTTCAATTTTAACTGCCCCATGTGGCTAGACATGGTACTGATTGGATCAAATTATCCTGTGCATTAATAAGTTAAAAAAGAAAAACTACCTCATGTATTTGCCTATTAAAGTAGATCCGTGTGGAAGTTCCTCTAGATGTAGATGTATCCCCTTTTTAGGAAATTCTTTTTGTGGCCCATAACTTGTAAATTAATTCCCAATATTCCAATTTCTCTACAGAAGCACTGGGGCGTTGAGTAGAGGCGGAGCTGAGGACTCACGGCGCAGCTACTCCCACCCCCATTTCCCTACCGGATGCATCTTCTCATCGTGTAAGCTCATGGTGTCTGGCGCTCACTCGTCGCGAATCTGGGTTCTGCGCATGACGCATAGCTCGTGGCTTCAGAACCTAGACCACACACCGGTTGAACCCTGCCATTCTACCTCCTTGAATAGGTAGATTCCGTGGGAGTAGGTTTCCTTTATACTTTTATGGATGGAAATTGTGATGTTAAGTCTGCCACATTTGAGTTGTCCAGTTCATTATGTGCTAAAAGTAAGTGATTCTTATAGACAGTCTTAGAGAAACTTAACAACAGCAGGTGAAAAAGTAAAACACTGAAAATGCTAAAACTTGATGGGACCACCAGGGTCACCGGATTTGGAACGTTAATAAGGAAAACATGAATTAAAGTAGAAACTCACTCTGATCCTATCCAAAACAGGGGATTGGGTATTGTAATACTTTGATATTTCCATATTGATGTTCATTCTTATCTTTAGTCATCTGCAAGCAGAATGTTAGCATTGGAAGGAAATTTTTATTCTAATTGACCTGACAATGGCAGAACAGAAAAACACTACAGATCGATAAGGATCCTGTCAGGTACCCGCGGTCCAGGAGTAGTAGAAGGTCGGAGGAGAAAACGTCTTGTTTCGGCTAAAGTCACTACATTTTCAGAAATTAGATTTAAGAGGTTTTCTGCAAGTAAAAAATGTAATAGAATTTGTTTTCTTTCATATTTAACACTATCACATATCGATTTATAAAATAATGAAGCTTTAAAATTGGATTTTTTTTTTTGTGATTTTATCATTACAGGCGGTCCCCTACTTAAGGAACACCTACTTACAGACGACCCCTATACAAAACGACCTCTGATGGTGGTAATGATGTAACTTAGGCCTTAGGCTACAAATCAGCTGTAACATGTATCATAGCCGTCCTGTAATTAAGATGTTTTATAATCCTGGTTCTTTATGACCACCCAACATTTTTAAAAATCACTAAAGAAAAAAAAAAATTGTCACCAAGAACCAAAAATTATTTGCCTTGGGTCAATTCGAAAAGTATAGGGGTTTTCCGGTTCATACAATTCAACTTAAAACAAACCGACGGAACCTATTTGTATGTAACCTGGGTCCCTGTCGAGTTTTTTCCTATGTTTTCTAATTGTATTATCATTATTACCCATAAATTCTGATCATTCTTGCTTATTGGAAGAAAGTGGCAACCATAAATATATATATATCACATTACATATGACAGTTAGTGGTCAGGCATTAATAATGCAGTCAATATGCTGTAAAAACTAGTCTGTACATAACTGTTACCACATTAGCGGTTTAATAGTGGTGACAAGAATCAGTGCCGTTAGGGCAAGAAAATTAAAAATAGGGAAACGTGGAAGATTTTCCCAAATGTTCATTGTGTGGGGCAATGGCCGATGTAGAAATGGGATTGTGGTTAAGGAAAAGGGATAAAATTTGTTGCGTAGGGGTCTATACAAGAAGCTTAATAGGACATTGTCTCTGTCTCCCCAATTAGCTCTTCTTCTACAAAGCAGGAGTATTCTGGGAGAGGTGGAAAGTTATCCAGCCCCATGGTTACGTATTTTTAGTTTTTTGGGGGATTCTGCTGGAATTTCGTCCATCCATTCTCTGCCGGAAGTGGATTTCTAGTCACTGGTAGGGGATTCTGGTGTGATTCCCCGGGAGAGATTCATTGGTGCGGGCGTGGATGAATCACATATACCCACCCCATTAAGAATGTTCGGCCTCATTATAAATTGGGTAATCAAGATGGTAAAATATTGCAGGGTGGTTGTCTATACTATTTGGCCTCTCATATCAGAGGTTAATCTGCAAATCTGTTCCAGCACGGTTGGAGAATGGGACATTCCCACCAGATGGTGTTGCAGCATTGTGCCTGGTGCTTGTCTACATCTCCCGGATTCGTCTAACATGTACAATAAATTGTTATTTTGGCGGGACCCTATACCCGTTTGAGGTGATGTTTATAGTTAGTTCTAGTAATTTACTGATAATCAAAATTAGTTGGACCATTCCTCTGTAGAGAATGTCTTGCCTACCCCTCCTCGCCTAGTCCTGAGGAATGTGTTTTTGCTCAATTTTCGAGTAATATTCGATATATATGGCGCTGGATTGGGGATGGGCGGGATTTCTCGTGCAGATTCAATTTGTTTATGTCTGTAAGAGTGGAGTTGGTGCATATGCACACAAGGGGCTCATGTTTTTTGTATTCAGTGTCCGCGGAGCTGCATTTTTCGGGTTTCCACGTGCGATTCCGTGTTGTTGCTCCCATTTAACAGGGGTTTTGGATCATGCATCAGAATTTTGGGCGCAGCGCGCCGGCTTTCCCGCAACAGTATTGGGAGGCGGGCCAGTCGTACAACCGATGGATCAGGACACGCGCAACATTAACATTAGAATGGTGTTTGCAAGCACTCGACTTCAAGGCACAATCAAATAGTTTTAACTCTTGCGGACGTTGGAGGGGCAAAGGTAGCGGATGCAGACCTCGGCGCACGATCTTCATTAATTGCGCCGGACTTCATCCTGTTAGCCCATCCGAATCTGTGATCACGACAGGACATTTAAAGTGAATTTGCCCTATTTTTTTTGATATGGCATGAGTCCTGTTGGGCTTCTTACTAACACGTCGCGCTGTCAATTTTCGTCGGACTGTGCGTGTTTATAGGGGTTTGCAACGGGCTGCACTGGGTTTTCAGTCAACCGAACACAAGAGTGGGGGGCATCCCAGGCCGATCCTACTATTCGTACTGACACAGATTTCACTGTTCCAAATTGTTCATAAGTCAAGGCACTTACATGCACCATAAGAAGAAGGTTAACCCGGGGACCCTGAGCGTGGGAAGCGACAATGCCGATTCGGCGCAGGATCTTGTGAAGCCAACACAGGCCAGCGCCGTATAGCAACGGACAATGCAACTACATGACCAGAAGAAGAAGGTGAACTCCTGGGACCCGAGCGGGTAGAGTTGACACAAGCAGGATATCGGTTGCATGATCTGAATGACGTGACCCCCCGCACAGCAGCATTATACAACGACAATGCACTTCTGCAACCAGGAAGAAGGTGAACTCATGGACCTGAGCGGGGAAAGCGACACAAGGGTTGCATAGCGTCGTGGAATCGTGCGCAGGATCGTTTGTGAACGCAGCACATTTCATTAATACACGGCCAATGCCCTTACATGCACCAGAAAAGAAGGTGAACTCCGGGGACCGGAGCGGGAGCGACACATGCAGGAGATCGGGCGCGATCTTTTTGAATCGCGAGCACAGCCATTAGACCACGACAATGCCACTACATGCACCATGAAAAAGAAGGTGATACTCCGGGGACCTAGCGGGGAAGGCGCCACATGAGGATAATCGGCGCAGATCTTTGTGAATCGCAGCACAGCGCATATCCACGGACAATGCACTTAAATGCACCAGGAAGAAGAAGGTGAACTCCGGGACCGAGCGGGGAGCTCACATGAAGATAGCGGGCGCAGGGATCTTTGTGAATCGAGAAAACACAGTGGCAGGATGGTCAAACAGTGCACTTTCTGTGAACTCCGCATACGATATAAGTTCCCGCTAGTCTCAAATTGGATGGCATGGGTGTGCGGAAAATTTTTTATGAAATAGTATCCATATAAATGTATAATAATACCAACAAATGAAGGAAAGTGAGTTAAATCAAATGATTTGGGATGGGAAAAAAGACTGGGAATTTTTTTAAATGACCTTGTAATTTTTCTAAGACTCAGCCAATCATGTGCCACAATATTGTGTTTATTTTGCTAATTTTACTTACCCACAGACATACTTGTTGTTAATGGATGGAATGAAATACAAGTAAGAACGGAATGAATCTTAGAAATGTTCATATGATGATGAGATTGGGGGACACATTCTCATAATCCGGATGCAGATGTAGGGCTCCAAAGAATAACCAGAGTGAATACTCCCGAAACTATCCCCAAATCAGATGTAAATCCACGGTCTCACCTATAAGAAATTAAAATATATAAGTTACGTGTTCGTACAAGAAAGCTATATTGGTTTTTGTAATCCCTAGGGCTATGATTATAGTACGATATTTACATACAATAGAATATCTTGTCCTTTTTTCCTTTCTCCCCCGCCATCGGAAAATGGTGAGTGGAGTAATATAGCAGTAACCAGTGATGGCTGATCCTGGGGACTTTTCCCGCCAGCTGAGGCAAGATATACATTCAGCCGAGGCTGGGGATGGATACAATACTTGGGCAGCCATCTCCCATCCCATTGCTTCTTGATTTGCCGCCACTGAGCTTGTAACGTCACCAGGGTGGCAGTATGGAAGATGGTAGCTGATAATATATCTGAGCAGTATAAATTACTGTCCAAATCGTTACAACTGGCCTAACTTTTATAAAGTTTTAGGATAGCTGGCTTCATATAGTCTTCTCATAGGGCCATGGATCCTTACAGGTACCTACGTTGTAGGTGCATTTGACTTCTGAGGAGGAATTCCCAACACGTTTATGAGCGATACGCGAATAGCGGCCGTTGGTTGTCTATTGCAGGAGTCCCCTTCCCTGTCTCCTTGTGTACTATAGATTCCATCCTTCATCCAGTTGTGCTGTGATGACATCGGAGACGGCTGCCCGGAAATCACACACCGAATTCACCCTCATCCTCCACAATTACGTGAACTCCAGTTTGGGTGGCTCGACAGAGAGGAAGAAATCTGTGAAATTTCCAAATTGCATCTATGTTCCCAATGCTAAATCACAAATTATTAATATGAGGACAATATTTCGTAGTTACTTTTTTCTTTTAATTACTTATATATATTTTTTTTTCCGTTTTTTTAATTAATTAATTATTTTTTTTCTTTTATTTTTTTTGTGTGCCTCTATCTACTCCAGGTGTGGTTGGAAGGGGGTAGGAACAGAGAATGGTATACTAATTATAATTTATGAAGATGATGGGGCACATTTACTACTACCGGCAGGGTCCTGTCGCGATCCAGCGGCACATTCTCATCGAAGATTCGGGTCTTCCGCGATTCCTAAGTAGTGGCGCCCCATGCCACTAGGTGTGCTTCGCCTGAAGTTCCCGGAGGTTCAACTATCCTCTGCTGGGTGCAGTAATCGCGTCTCCAACGCGACACTTATTTTTTTAAAAGCCGGTGGTTTCCAATCCGTCGGGGTTTTTTCGACGGCCACGCCCCCAGATTTCCGTCGCATGCATCTGGGCCGCCGATGCTCCACAATCCGATCACGTGCGCCAAAAACCCAGGGCATTCAGGACTTGTTATTTATTAAAAGGCGCGTATGCATGACAATCTTTTTTAGACACACTGGAAGATTAAACTTTTTGGAACAGCTAGTGTATAATATCGTGCCAGGATGCAGTTTGTATCTGTACAATAACCCCAACACATTTACATTTAAACAATTTGCATATAAGCAAACACATTGTTAGCATTGTCCTATACCGGCGGGGCCCCCACTTAAGAACACCTGACATACATACGACCCCAGGGGCGTAACTACAGCGTATAGCAGCCATACATGGGCGCTAGGGGGCCCACAGTGTCGGGGGCCCAGTTATCCGACCGTGCCCACGAAAACATGAAGATGTTTTTTTTTTTTTTTTTTTTCGTTTTTTGTTTTTGGTTTTTTTTGTTTTTTTTTTTGTTTCACACATTTATATACATTATGATGCTGGCATATTTTGTATTCTATTGTTTACTTGGGGTGTATCCATGATTGTATATCGGCATTGCAGAGGTTGTAGAAATACAGTACATTATGGGTGGAGGTAATCTGTAATGTCTGTATATTGGCACTTGTTATGTTGTAATGTAAGGTGTATATGCCTAGTATGTGTGAACATGTAAGAAATGTGTAGTCTGAGTGATGGTCTGTATGTTTATTATCTAGGAATGTAATATTATTATATTTTTAAGCCGGGCAGGGGTCCCCTTCAGAAGTCGCGGTGGGCCCTGCTCTCCGAGTTACGCACTGTACAACCCTTAGTTTACAACGGCCCCTCTGGATTTGGTAATTTACTCTACTGAGTCCTAGCACCATACTGTAGCTATAACAGTTATCACAAGGGCCGTCTGCCATGAAGCTTTGTGTTATCCATGATTATGGCTTAGACAAGCTAAACGCTCGGTTTTTTTTTTAGTCCGAAGTTCAATTGGACATTGTATATAGAACAATATTTTTGGGGCACGGGCAATGTAATGACTTGATTTTTTTTTATAGTTTATTACGCTGACCTGGTTAGGGTGCGGTGCTAGTGGCTATGAGCGTGTTCTGTTTTTGTTTATATCTGGACAGAGCCCAGTTCTGTGCCTGTAATTGATATTCAATTCCCAGTTGTTGGTGCTTTATTCTTTTATCCTTGTAAAGTATATACTACCCTGGTTTTTTCTGCCGTATTTATATATTGTTGCATGTGTTCTGGTGCGTATTTATAGTAGGTATGAAACCTGGTTATGGTGCGTTATTTTTGTAAAAGTGAGTTCTGGTGCTAGGAGTATTTACTTGTTACTTCAAAATACAGATTTATAGACTACAAACATAACTCCATGCTCCTGGTTTATACATACCTGTCACAGGGATGTGTATAGGGCGGATTCTCCCCTCCCCACAGTATTGCGGGGCAGCACAGGAATGAAGGGCTCCATGTCCCTGTCACACCCTCACTGCCTCTCCCCGTCCTCTGTCTGGTAATCTGTTTCCCCTTTGTACATTCATAACTCAGATACATCATGCATGAACGGCTGTTACATTGTAACGGACGAACACTCACTCCTTCCATCACTTCATCAACCAACACCAGTGACCTTTTTTGGCAAATCTGTGGAGGGAACTTTATTACGTTAATTTATCATTGTTAAAAGGTAGAAATGAACTAGTACATTAGGCTTGCCATTGGATAGTGATAAAGAAGGAATGAACATAACAGACTCTTCCAGACCCATGTGACGGAGCTGCACTATTCCATGCATTCAACACAAATTAGGGGGGCGTTCCGGTGGCCAATTGGACTGTGCCCAATTTGACATGCATAGTCTCGATAGAATTGTGGGTTGGCATGCATCATGTTAAAAGACCACCAATGAAAAAGTGCGCTTCTGTCGTATCATGCAGGGGGCGCCAGATCATGAGAACGTTCACCAGATTTCCCGAATCTGGCGCCCCTCTTCAGTATACACATGCAACTGCACAGATACACTACTCACGGTTTTCTTAGTAAATGTGCCCCAACTTTGTTTTTAGCAAATGCTCTATTCAGATTATTGAAAAGGATTTAATGTGGCACTGAAAATTCATGTTAATCATACTCAATAAAAACATGTCTAGTATGGAAATATATATTAAAATTAGACAAGACCCGCAGAAATAAAAGAAATATTAAATACATGGTGGTTACTTTCTGTAAAGATGTGATCTTCTATTGTCAGTAGTGATGTATGATGGGTCCAGAGAGTTTTAACTATATAGAGGACATTGTACATGGAGGAGGAGGATAAGCTGTGACTCAGATCTATTTTCAGTAGTGATGTAATGATGGGTCCGTGTTATCTAATAGAGGTCATTGTACAGGGAGGGGGCGGAGAGAATCGGTGACAGTCAATCTATTTGTCAGATGAGGTAATGATGGGTCAGTTTATCTAATATCGAGGTCATTGTACGGGAGGGGGAGGAGATAATCTGTGACCTACATCTATTGTCATAGTGATTTAATGGCTGGGTTCAGTGTTTATCTATATATAGCTCATTGTACATGTAGAGGAGAGAGAACCTGTGACATCAATCTATTGTATTGTATGATAATTATTGGTCAGTGTATCTGGTAGAGGGTCATTTACCGGAGTTGGAGTAGATAGCTGTGACATCAAGCTATTTCCGTAGCGATGGAGATGATGGGTCATTGTTCTCTATATAGATGATTGTACCTGGAGGGTTGAGAGATAAGCTTGACATCATCTATTGTCATAGTATTGTAATGATGGGTCACCAGTGTAATCTATATATCGGTCATTGTACAGGAGGGGAAGGATATAAGCTGTGACATCTATTGTCAGTAGTGAGTGGAATTAGGGATCATGGTTATCTATATAAGGGCATTGTACGTTCGGGGAGGAGGAGATAAATCTGTGAATCATCATTGTCATAAGTGTGTAATGATGGGTCATGTTATCTATGAGAGGTCATTGTACAGGGAGGAGGAGGAGCCAAGCTGTGACAGCAAATCTATTGTCAGTAGTGTATGTAATGATGGTCAGTGGTTATATATATAGAGGTCATTGTCACAGGGAGGGGAGGAGATATCTGTGGCATCATCTATTGTCAGTAGTGATGTATGATGGTCAGTGGTTATAATATCGAGGTCAATTGTAGGGAGGGGGATTAGATAAGCGTTACAGTCATCTATTGTCAGTATTGTGTAACTGATGGTCATGTAGTCTATATAGAGGTCTTGTATAGAGAGGGGAGAGAATACGCTGTGACTCATCATTGTCAGTAGTGATGTCATTAGGTCAGTGTTATCTATATAGAGTCATTGTAAGGGGGGAGGAGATAAGCTTGACATCATCTATTGTCAGTAAGTAGTCATGATGGGTCAGTGTTATTCTATAGAGGTCATTGGTACAGGGCGGGGAGAGATAAGCTGTGACCTCATCTATTGTCAGTAGTGATTAATGATGGGTCCAGTGTTAATCTATATATAGGCCAATTGTACAGGGTAAGGGGGAGGAGATAAGCTGTGACATCATCGATTGTCTTAGTGATGTCAGATGGGTCAGTGTTATCTATATAGAGTCATTGTCAACAAGTGAGGTGGAGTAGATAAAGCTGTGACATCC